>JBBPDB010000011.1:13149788-13177233 GCA_037974465.1 Brachypetersius altus
GTCAAGACTCTTCTCAGTCCTGGCTCCCCAGTGGTGGAATGAACTCCCTCTTCTGGTCCAATCGGCAGAGTCCTTCATGGTCTTCAAGCGTCGCCTGAAGACCCACCTTTTCAAGGAGAACTTTGCTGACTGTCTCTTTCCTATTGCTTACTTATTTCTTTTAAAAAAAACCTTTCCCTTGACTTGCGTTGTTCTTCTCTATGGCTCATGTATTGTTGGGTTAGGCATTAGCTAATTATTATTTGACAGTTGTTGTATAGATGCTCTGACTGTAGTATCTTGGTTAAATAGTTGACTTGGATTTGAGCTGTTTTTCAGGTAAGAAACAGTTGTGGACATCTTAAGCACTGATGTATGTCGCTCTGGATAAGAGCGTCAGCAAAATGCCATAAGTGTAAATGTTTTGTCCCTTTGCACCCCAGCCAGTAAGGCTTTGTTCACTCATTTTTGATACAATGGGAACAATAGAAAGAGGCAGGCTCTTCATAAATTGCCTCTGGCCTGCCCCTCGGTCAGTTATCTCTCACAATTGAAAAAAAAATTCCAAAAGCACATCCCTGTATTCCTCATCAATACTTTCTTTTCCTGGCAAAGAAAATAGTGTGAAAATAACGGTCTGCAATTTTATTGCATACAATTCATCTCAAGTTACAGTGTGCACACATTGTAAGACAAGACACATAAAATAGTGAAAATGTTTAGCTACAATGTGTCATGTCTCAATACCACATGAATGAGGCACAGATGCAGGCTTTCATAGTCTTGCTTTTATTTAACATATAGCAAAACAAACAGGCATGAGGGCCTACAAGCAAATAAACTTTCAACCAAAACCTGTCCCCATAAAGACAGTGGACCGACATGCAACCATGAACACAAACCCTTAAAATAACTACAAAAAAGGGGCGGGTGATATGACGATATGAGATCGTGTGAGATCTATGTGCTGACGATCTTTCAAAGCAGAGAGATGGTAGCTTCGTCTAAACAGACTACATTCCATCTATCTATTGCGGTTCTATGCTCTTCCTAATATTTTTTTTTTCCGCAACCAAATTGCACTATTTGCTACTCCGCTTATAAAAACAGGGCTCAACCAACGAAGGTGAACTACGGCACTGACATACAGTTCTCACTCCCCCGACACTGTTTCATTCAGAGTGTAGCAGGAAGCAATGGCTGAAAGTGAAAATGTAACGGATGAGCCCGTCCCAAAAAAACCTCTAGATTGGTGATATGGAACTACTTGCCGTTTACCCAAACAATAAGGAACAAACAGTCATTATTCACAAAGTCTGCAGAGAAAAGGTTCACGTGTCAGATGGCAACACCACAAACTTTTTTAACCACTTAAAGAGACAACGTCCTAAACAATATACTGAGAATATAGAGGGGAGGCAACAGGTACAAAACCAAAACAAACCACTAGGGGCAACAGAAGCATTTGTAATGTGGAGGGGACACATCAGTTTACAAAGCGCTGGGGGTTGATGTGTCCATAAAAAATCTTGGTCCTTCTTGGGGGTGGGGGTGCGAGGATTGTTACCGCGAAACAGCGCTGGATGAACTAATATTATATGTTAAATGTGAGGGGGTCCAAATTAATTATTATGAAAAATGAAGGGGACATGTTCCCTACAAATTGAATGGTGGTGACGCCCATGCAAACCACTCTGACACAGGCTTTTGAGAAAGGCTCTCCACATGAGAGGACAAGCAAGAACATATGTTTATTTTGCAACAACTAGTATCTTTGCATTCCAGCAACAAGTGCTCCCTCAGCACGAGTCTTCAGCACTGGTGGCAATATCATAACATGCCAAAGGGCTACTCTAAACCCAGATAAAGTAGACAAACTGGTTTTCCTGGCTAAAACCCTGTAACGTGTCTCCTTATAGCTGATAAATGCTTAAAAATGATCCTGGAAAACATGTTCTTAAATTGATTGTTTTTTTATAATGACATTTTAGATGCAGAATTGCACTTTAAAATAACTGTTTTGAATAATTCAGTAATAGTTTAAGAATTACACTAGTTGCTTTTTTATTGTTTACCATTTTACATTTTTTGTTCACATTGATTTGTTGTTCTGCAGTAAGATTAAGTATTTATTTAGCTTAAAATAAACATGTTGGCAAAATTGCACAAACTGATTAAAATCTGTTCAGAAATGTTAATTGGCCTAAATGCTGTGTAGTCAGTAACTTGCAGAATAGTTACAAATCAATAGAACTACCGTGATAAAATCAAAATCATGAATTAACTGTCAAAAAATTGTGATATGATATCTGGGTCCACCCCTACTACCATACAAAACCCCAAAACAGACACAAGCACTTAAACCTAAGTAAACCACATCAACTCTTTTCAAAATAAAAGTCCAAAACACATAAATGACACATTGATGGCCTCTTGCGGCTGTTGGCCTGGACATAAAAAAAAATAAAAGTTGAAAGACTGTAGAAAACAGTTATCGCAATGTTTTATTTTAGGGAATTTGAATACTATTCCCTAAAAATAAATAGCATATACACATAAATACAAAAATATTCTGTAGAGATGCTACAGAAAGATGCTAATAATTAATACATTAATCATTTCATAAATATGTCAAACATATGATCATAAAAACATTAAATCACTTAATAAGGTCATTTTGGATTACACCAAAATAGCTAATCAGGGTTTCTAAAACACTAAGGTTTCTAAAACACAGTGTATGGACAAAAGTATTGGGATACCTGACCATTACACCAACAGGGACATGACATGACATTCAAATACATAGACTTTAATATGGAATTGGTCCCCTCTTTGCAGCTACAACAGCCTCCACTCTTCTTGGAAGGCTTTTCATAAGATTTTAAAGAGTTTTTGTGGGAATTTATGCTCATCTGTTCTGTAGAGCATTTATGAGGTTAGACACTGATGTTGGATGAGAAGGCCTGACTCGCAATTTCCATTCCAGTTCATCCCAAAGGTGTTAAATGGAGTTGAGGTCAGGGCTCTGTGTGGCCAGTCAGGTTCTTCTACAACAAACTCCT
Source organism: Brachypetersius altus (assembly GCA_037974465.1). NCBI lineage: Eukaryota > Metazoa > Chordata > Actinopteri > Characiformes > Alestidae > Brachypetersius > Brachypetersius altus. The sequence goes on from JBBPDB010000011.1 coordinate 13,152,833, forward strand.
CCAGCCATGTCTTTATGGAGCTTGCTTCACTGGGACACAGGCATGCTGGAAAAGTTGGAAGGATGGCATTGTCCAAAATATCTTGGTCCGCTGAAGCATTAAGCCTGTCCTTCACTGGAAGTAAGGAACCACTTGAATTCAGTAATTAAGTGGTGTGTCCCAGTACTTACGTCAATATAGAAAATAAACCAAATCCCAGCAGATTTACTATGTCAGAATGGCCTCAAACTTTTCCAGGTTGCGCTGTATGTCCTCATCCAAGCACTGCTCTATCCGACTCCTTATCAGCTGCTTCAAGCTCATATAGAAGGCTTTGGCCCAGCGGCTGTCCACAGTGCGAATAGATATGTTGCACACTTTTTGCAAGAATGGCACCAACTTCTCACTGCTACTGACCTCACATCTCTGAAGAACCCATTTGGCCCAGTCCTCCCACATACTGTCCTCTGTGAAGGACACACTGAAGCACTGCCCAGGACAGAGGCTGTTGAGCTGTTCGCCCTCATCATCATTTACATTGTTCCAAATTGCACTGAATAAACAAGCAAACAAATAAATAACTGAGAATTTGTTTGGTTTGAGGCATTTTTACACAAATAATTTGATTCATATAACTGCCGTGTAAAGAATTTTTTAAATTGGGGTCCAGCTATAATGTTTGTGTAACTTATGTACCAAAGACAGAAATGATTACTTCTAATGCAGCCATTTTCCTCCAATGTTTTATTTTAGAATTGAAACAGGCTGTTTTTGTTAGTGGATCTTTAAGACTGAAATATGTAAATAAGCTCTGGTCTCACTGGCTCAAACAAAAAGCAGTCCAGAAACACAGTTTTGGAGTAAATGGATAGAAATGGACTGCAGTAGACTATAGAGGCCCATGCATGTAAATAAGTTGTTATTTGTGACTTCACAAAAAAATAATTCAAAATGTGCTGTTTTTAAAACTTTAAAAAATTGACTGGACTGGGAAGTAAATGATGCTTCTTAAAACCACATTAACATACACCCTCAAATCCTTTTATTTGCAAAAATAGGATTTCAGAAAATTCAGTTTTTCACTATGTGAGCATGAAACATACACTGAACTATTCTTCACTTACACGACTCTCTTTAGAGGAGATGGCATGAAGGCACTTAATGACGACAGGCATGCGAAGCTGACCCTGTTCCCCTCCATCCTGAGCAAAAAACTCATACTTAATATTCAGTAAAGGTACAGTATCTGTCATTTTGCAGCTTTCAAACTAATCCAGTGAACTAAGCTTACACGAACAGAGTGAGACCAAGGTGACCATTTCCACTCACCATATTTCATTCAATGTTTGCTTCACCTTTAGGGCATCTATGAGCATGGAAAATTCCTCATCACCAATGTCAGTCCAACCTATACTGTGTGCGTAAGGGAGCTATTTCAGCATCAGAACACCTTGGATGGTAACTGAGAATAAGTTGGTTCAAAAGTAATCACTTACCCTAATTGCTTCAAAGTGTCAGATGCTGCCACAAAATCTGCAACCACCTTAATTGCTTCCATATCCAGACTGTTTTCTCCCAGCCTATGAAAGATATGACATTAGCCCAGGATGTGTGTTCATTCTGACTCTAACAACTTATAGAACTAACAACTTATAGAACCTCATACCTCAACAATTAACATCATAACAACTGCATACATCCTCACACTCTTGCCTCAAGCATCACTGAGCAGTTAGGTCATCTCAAACAGATTGGCTAATACTTTTTCTGACACTGTATGACATACTGTTATCTAGAAAAGGTTGCAAGGTTGAAAACAGTTTTGTCCATTTTTGTGGACAAATGGAGGTTATAGAAACTATATAAGAACGTCAGTAAGACGACTTAATAGCCTGGCACAGTCTGAGGAAAGTGTGTGATACTTCCACCACTTAGCTGTTAACCCTGTAGCTTCAGTGCAAAACTAAAGAAGAAAGACACTAAAAATGTCTTCTCTGATGTTAGATCAATTTGACTACGCATTCAAGGCAAGACTCCTTTGTTTTTGTCAATCCTTTTTCAGATTTTTAGCATTGCATCCAATGTCGTGCCTCATTTAAAATGCAGTCTGGACTGAAACCCTGGACTGGGTACAAAATGGTTCACAATGAAACTTTGTTAACAACAGTGTTAACTACACCTCTTTTATTTAAAAAATGGAAAACTTGTTTTTTAGTGATGGGGTTTAGATTCACAACCAGAAAATCTCAGCTTCTGGCTTTACCTGATTGTTTCTTAAAATATTGTAAAGAATTTTATAAAATGACTCAACAAAATAATACAATTTGGTTTGTAAAATCCTTTTGTCACAATTCTAACATAATCCAAAGGCTAAAAGGACCATATTTACTTAAGATGTGAGAAACTCACCAAAGTTTCTCACATCTTAGCAAGTAGGGCTGTAGGTCTCTTAGGGCTTCGGCGCTGATGTTTGTCCCAGTCAGGTCCAGCTCTGATATAGGGAGCTGGGTTTCACTGAGAAAGTGTTTGACAGCGTTATAGTCCGTGGTGGAGAGGGTGACGTCACTGAGGTTAATGCGCAGACACTGCAGCTGGAGATCCTGCATTAGTAGAACATCTTGTTGCTCCAGAACACAGTGCAAGTGAGTTAGTATGTAAGCTCCATTCTCGCATAAGGTTCGGGTATCTGATATGAGTCGCTCCCTGAAGGACTGCACTTTATCCTCCTGGGGTTTAAACCCAATATTTCTGGAGAGCAATGCTTGGTTCCTCTCGGAGAGAAGACCAGATAGGAATCTGGTAAACAGATCAAGGTTTCCTGACAAACCTTCAGTGCTGCATTCAGGGCCAGAAGCTAACGTCTCTGATAAAGGTACATCTTCCATGGAGGAATAAAGTGCTGCAAAAAACTCCTGGACTGTGAGGTGTGTAAAGGAGTAAACGTCCTCTGTGCAGCCTGGTTCCTGAGTGGATGTTTTGTCCAAGAAGGTGCTTAATAGGGTGCAGTTTAGTATTTCATCATCGCTGCTATAAAACAGAGTTTCCTGATTCATAAGCTTCTGATATGCTAATCTGCCAAGCTTTAACAGGATTTTTTGGAGATGCTCTTGATGCTGCACGCCACTGCTGTCATTTGGTGATTCAATTCGATTTTTTGTGTGGGACTTGACCAGTGCCAGTAGATACTGCACATAAATGTCTGTCATTGTCCTGGGAATGGCTGTAGACAGGCATTTGTTTTCTTTCAGAATACTACATACGATGTGGCAGAATGCCGGTATGTAGCAGAGAGTAAGCAGTAGTTCATTTGCCACCACAATCTCTAACATCTTAGAAGCCAGCATCTCATCTTGGAAGAAACGCTGGAAGAAATCACGGATCTCCACAGTGGAGAACCCAGTGATGACAACAAAGCAGTCAATGGCTCCGACAGGGATGTAGCTGACAGCCATGGGCCTGCTGGTTACCAACACTGAAGCTCCTGGGAGGAGTTCTCCCTGCATTAAGCTGGACAAGACCTCCACTACCTCACCCTCGTCATCAAGCTCTGTCAGAAAGACATCCGCATCGCATGCCTTGTAGTGTTTGAATTCATCAAAGCCATCTAGAATGATCAAGAGTCTGGTGTCATTTTCCACGATGGTGTCTAGATGTTCAGCAAGGTGTCTGTTCTTGCGAAGAATCAGTTCTCGAAGGCTGACTGGCCTCCCAATGAGATTCAGGTCTCTGAATGTCAGCTGAATGACAAAGTCAAAAGACTGATGCTCCTTGTTGTTGCTGAAATCGCAAAGTATCTTCTGAACAAGGATGGTTTTGCCTATACCTGCCACCCCAGTAACTAAAATCTTCTTTGCTGGACGAGTACCTGCTTTACTGCAAAACAGCTGGGCTGGTTTGATCAGTCTTTGCCCCACTGCTTTTTGCTGAAGGGAAATACGCTGCTGTCCAAACGTTAAAAGTTCATGCCTTTTGATCTCTAAACTATGATGGCCCTTGATGATCAGCAGATTAACATAGTGTTCAGAAAATGCGATCTTCTCTCCATGCCGCGTGTTATAAAAGAGCATACTCTCACTCCTTCGCTTCAGGACAGCTTTATGCTTTGCTATGAGCTTATGGTATTCTGAAAGACATCAGAGAACAAAAAACATGACATACATCAGAAGGGCCTTAATCTTTAAGTACCCAAGTTCGGGTAACTTCAATTGTTCAAAAGTTCAAAACTTCTTTTATTCCTCTGTCTCACAAATACAGAATTTACAGTCTCAAAGAAGATACTAAATAGTAAGTCTTAGAGAGCCCATAGCCTACATTTATTTTTGTATTTACTTACAATATTTATGTGGTTTCACATACTAAAAAGCTATTTTATTTATTTTTTATTATTCATTGTTAAATTTTCATTCTCCCTTTATCAGCACAAAACTGCACTTTGAATATCTCTGATATCTCTAAATGGCCTTTACTCTGATTGGCTGCCCTGCATTTTGCCTGGGGTTAAACCGAAAAATGGATTGACATAAATGGTTGATGTTTGTGACATCATAAAAACGGGGAATTTAAAACGGCTTATTTTCTATTTATGACCTTATTTCATTATTATAAACATAGAAAAAAAGGCAAACTATTTGTAAAAATGCTTGTAAAGGCTGTCATTTAGTTACTTACCTGTGGTCTGCTTTGGAACCTGATCGTCAGCCTTTGCGCTGGGCTCTCTGAGGTCTCTAATGACAGAAATAAAGATTCCAGCCGCCTCTTCTCCCTTACAATCCAGTATATCCAGTACCTTGCGGACCTTTCCACGTGGCCCCTTTTCATACTGCACCTCTTCGCGATCATCTCTAGTGAACACGCTTTTTTCAATCAGTTGATCTACAAGAAACTCTATGTGCCACTCAAGCTTGTCAACAAGAGGGACACGGCGCTCCCTGAGGGTCCGCAGGCAGGGTTCAGCTCTGTCAGGTGGTGTCATAACAAAACTATTTCTCCATTCAGACGGCAGAAAAAAACCCCAAAAAACCAAAGAACCCAAAAACCCTACCCTGTTGGTTACATCAGAAAAAGTCAATTTTTGAAAAAAAAGGGCTAAATATGTAACTAAACTAAGCTTTATTCATTTATACCCCGTTTGTCACAACTGACTACAAAGAATGATACGGAAAGCCAGCATATCGCCTTACAGCAACATGCTCTAAATGGAAACACCCAAAACAGGAAGTCAGAGCTGCTGCATTGGCAATGACTAGACAATTAAGTGGCAAAGCTGAGGTTAGCGGCTGCTGCTAACTACTGCTGAGACTTGTTTTCTTTGGTATACACATCATTCCCTGTTTAATTGTGGTAAACGAAAAGTACATTTACAACAAAGAAAGGATGTAATGCACTTTATTATCTGACAGGCAACCTGTTACTAATGATGAGCACTGGCACAGAAAGTCTAGGCGGAGACATTTGCATGCACTGATTTTTCTACAGTTTGAACAGACCAAAACACAAAGTGCACAAACGACATCATAATTTTCATTTACAGATCAATTGCACGTGAACAAATGAAACAAGTAATAAATAGTTCTATAAGACAGCTAGCAATGTAAAAAGATAAAAAGTAAAAAAATAAAATCACTCACTCCTCCCAAAAAACGTATTTTCAGCAGTATTTTCTTGAGTGTGGGAGGAAGGGGGGCGTTGCTTAAAGGGCCCATATCACATATAAAGGAATTTCCCTCACTTTTCGAGTGTAAACGAGGTTAAAGTTTCCAAACGTACCATTCCACCTCCCAGTCAATGGGCTCCATATATGGAAACTAAAAACAGCTTCATTGGGTTGTGACATAAAATGTGAAACCAAGGGGCATTTATTTCACACAGGCTTGTTTTTGGTTTTTATGTAGCAGCTGGTGTTTCAGATCATCATTTGAGCCATTTCTTTTCATCTTCAGTGCTTCTGTATACGATCCCATCAATGACAACAAGCTCACTGAAACCAGACTTTGACATTTTCACAACTGTGCTTTACAGCACCCTAAGTGTTTTTCTCTGAACCAAATACCATTTTGTTACATATTTTAAAGAACAGATGAATGGTTAATGTGTCCAAATACGTTTTGGGACCATTGTATGTCCTGTATATACTTTCTTATGCCACTGTGCCAGTAAATGGCACAGTGACATAAAACAGATATTTCATTCAGACGGATAAAGGTTGGAAAACGAGTCAAGTAAAAATGTACGATGACTGATCTTGGTACATAAACCCACCCAAATATTATAAGTGGGCCTCAGAGAGAACAAGAAAACACAAGAAAGAAAGTAGGATATGGACCCTTTAAACTTTCAGAATTTCAGGCTGAAGGAATATGCTGAAAACACTTCAAGGTGACATTTAGTAAACAACGCAAGCGAAAGTCATTGAGTGAACTGGGGGTTTTGGGATGTGTGTGATTTTTTTCCTCCTATATTATGTAGAAGGAAGTCTTTCTTTCCTCTAAAGCACTTGTGAATGAAATGAAGACCACATTTCACCTCACATATTAACTAACAGTGACAGCTGATGAATTAAAGACTAGGTAGAACCATGTTATATTGATAAGTGGTTACATTTTATACTAGAATTGGAGGACATACTGACAACCACAATCTGTAAAAGAGTGACGTAAAAATACAACCAAATAATAATAATAATAATAATAATAATAATAATAATAATCAAGCCACATTTGAACATGGACCTGGAAATCAAGAGTGCAAACTATAAGGGTTCCCATTCACTATTAAAGTGAAATATTACTGTAATGATGGGCCATTGGATCCTTTGTTTTGTAATAAGACTGAAGAGAAACAATTCAAATGCAGCACAACCTTAGCATTAGTGCAGCAAAACACAGAGATAATTTGCTTCCAATTTCTACTTTAGGTATTCACTGAAATCTAAAAGTTATAGTTGCATGTACCATAGATACATTTGGTCTTGCCACATTAAAAAGAAACTATGTTTTTTCATTTCACTATAACACCAGAAAACCCTTGTGGACATTCCTTGGTGACTTAAGGCCACTTTGGTTTTTATGAGAATGAAGTGCAATCCAGTGACTTTCAACACGTCTCGCACCTCTCTGGACCATCAGAAAGGCAGTCAATGCAAAAACAAAGAAAGAGGGAAACACAAATATGCTTAAATCAAAGCCTTCACTGAAGTCTAATTATGATCAATGTTCATTAATAACAGTTTGCGTCCAGTCTAGTGCCCATGCACTCTGGTCATGGAGTTTGTTAATGGATTCAATCACCGCCACTGACATTCTCCAGTCCCAGTGACTGCAGCCCTTCACATCCTGGCCCTGGAGACAGGTCATGTGCTGGGTTGTATGGAGGAGTTTTTTTAGGTTCTCGATTAGTCTCTACCTCTGTCCATTTAGTCCTGGAAAAGTCTCAGGTGTCTCTGCAGGACCAGCAGCACCGTGCTTTAAACTGGGGTAGAGGACACAATTCCAGCTGTCGCACCTTTTCGCAGTACCTTGTGCTGTCCCGGCATTCACCTGTGAACACAATAACATAAAAAGCACACTTTATTATGATTTGCAGTGCAGTCATTTTTGTTGATGGTAGACTTTTAGTATCCTGGTGGGACTCAGAACAGCAGAGTCAAATCATAGGCTGATACAAGAAAGAGGAAAATCCATAGACCATTGTAGGTTGTTCTAGATAGGAGGAGAATAGAGGAGAATCCACAGGGCTTTAAGAGAACACTGAATCATTTCTGGGAAATTTTCTGATTAGTTCATTTTAATGTTTTTTTCATGGTGGTGGAAATAGCCATCATTAATGTCACCAACTAGCTAGGACTCCCCCTAACACCCACCAGTCTGGGAAAGCGAAATTTAGCATATGCTTGTAACCTTTTTGAACCGTCACTATCACAATGTCATTTGACTGCTTAATGTCCTGGCAGGTAAACACTGGCTAATTGTGTTATGGAGTTCCCCCTGCGAAATCGCAGTTTGCGGCCTCAGTCGTTTGCAGATTTTTTCTTAGAACCGAACTAATAATTGTTCATGAAAACCCTGGCAAATGCTGATTGGCTGCTGTCCTGTGACACATCACTGGCAGACACTGTCCAGCATTCCCACATCATAACAGTTTCCGGTGTGTAGTTTATCTTCACATTTTTTTTAGGGCAAAGAATTAAGTGGAGTTTAAAATCAAATGAATGTGTTTTGGGAGCATATTTAGGGGCATATTTAGGACTTAGACTTACAGGCTTTTTTCCCCACAAATTCATGTTTTTCACAATTCCCAGGTGCTCCTGGAATTTTGGGGTGTTGACTGTACACCAGCTAACAGACACCCAGGCTGGACAGCGTTGTGTTGAGTGACAGGGGGTATCCTATCCACCCAGAGAGAACAAAACCAACTGAGCGTTCATAGACTCTCATCCACAGATGGCTGCAGCACCAAAGAAGATGCAAATCTAGTTCAACTTAATATAATTACCGTGCTTGTTGTTCCATAATACTATGTGTAGTAATATTAGCCAAAATTGTACTACTCGTTTTAATTGTATTAGTTGATGTTTTAAACAATTTACATTATTTTTTTAATATTCAAAATATAAAAAAAATACAAATTATGAAACCTTTTCTCTGAGAGAATGAGAGAGAAAGCCGCTGACTTAAAAACATGCTGATATCAGATATGCCTATCGACAAACCAACACGTGAAGTACAGAGAGACGCAGCTCTTGTAAGGGATGATAACAGGACACTAGTATGTCACACAAAGTGAAATCTAGAACTTACTATTTAAATGAATACAACATAACAAAACCATGAACGTTGGTCCTGATTTTCAGGTGTGAAAACGCCTGTAATTAAGTTGGGGCTACAGAGGCTGGAATGCTGTAAGTATCCAATAACCAATAATCTGTTCTTTTATGCATAATGTTTATACTAAACCCCCAAAAACAAACATTTCAAGTTTATTTAAAAAAATATTTCTGGCAAAAAAGTTTTCTTGGCACCAAAAACTTCAGCACAGAACTGTACATCTTCATGATGCTTTTTGAAGGCTGAAAGAATGGTACAAATTTCCTGGCTGTTCGTACCTCTCCCGCAGGACAGAATGTTACAGCGCTGCCAGCTAGCAGGCCGAGGCCTCCAGGCACAGTGATACTCTCGACCTGGCCTCCCGCTCCGCCGATGCACACACATGACGTGACGTGACTGGAAACCATGGCGACCACAGGTGGCAGTGCACTGTGTCCATGAGCCGACTCTCCAGTGCAGAGCGCAGGCCTCTGTGGTGCAGTTTCGGTGGGAAGTGGGCCTGGAGGGTATGAATAGAAAAGTTTGTAAGATTAGATATAAAAATACAGACATTTCTGAAAATATACTTTTGCACTGAACTTGCCTTGGCTGACTGCTGCACATTCGATGTGCCACTCTGGAACTGTTCTTGCTCTGGCAGAACACATGCCTGTGCTGCAGGGCCTGCTGCGGTCCGACACACCGCCCATGGCACTGCAAAAGGCACATTATTGTTAAAATCATATCGTTAAAAAGGTACTTGACACAGATCACATAACGAGCCATAACAGATCAGTTATACTTCTATTTTTTATTATCGCAATTTTTGGTTACTTCCTCTTTCACAAGAGCCTGAGATTCTTTTGAACAAGGGACTGTAATGTCTCAACTTCCTCAAGAATATGACCAGACATATTGGGGAAAAACCTTTGCAGTTTAGTTTCGTAGTTACTTATGCTCCTGTTGCATAACAAAAGAAAGGAATGTCCTGGAGTGTCCTACCAAAGCAAGGACTTTACATTGTTCTGATTCATAGAACAGATGATAAATGACCTGGAGTCATTGTACAGCTAATAACAAACTTGAAAGTAATATTCAGTATTTTTTGTTTTGGTTCAAAACAAAATCATCTTCTCAATTAATAGCCCGACCCCCAATAATTATTCAAGTATGAACACATTTTTCTTTAGAGATGTATCTCTGCTGCTTGCCTTTGCTTAAGGTCCCTGGCAACTGCTATACGTTGTTAAACACATAAAAGTGATACAGAGATGCCAAAACTCCCTCAGGAGAGTCAGTAATGGAGTTGTGGATTTATTTTCTTTTACTAGCATCTTTTATTCTTGCAGTATATACACTCAGTCCAGCGGATACATCTCTCAGACATCTCTATTGTTCAATAGTAGGTCATGGTTTTTTTATTCATCATAAATCCCATGACCCCCGACTTGCATACTCACAGGACCCCATGGGGTTGTTGCCCAGCCGACACAGGGCTGTGTGTTACAGGGCCTGGTCTCCGCTGGCCTCCTGCCAGCGCCCATACACGTCTCTGCTCCCTGTGCTGCACCTAAACAAGTTACGCTGCGGCTCTGCAGCCCCCCACCACAGCTTAGAGAGCAGGACGACCAAGACGACACCTGCCACCTAATTTTGAAGGGAAGAAGGAAAAAGGACAGTTAGACAAAAAAAGGAACAATATCTTCATTAGAGAGAAAAAAACTTTCTGTACAGACAGAATCTTTGGAGAAATGTTTATGACCATATATATTAGGTACAGAATGCATTCAAAAGACAAAAGTGGAATTTTCCTTTCATGAGGACACGCACACATGCACCAGATAGATGAATGACAACTGATGATTTAGTAGCTGGAATGTAATAACTAGACAGGAAGCTCATCAGAGGAACAGTGGAAAGGGTAATAAAACTACGTGTTCATTTAGTTCTCCCATGTGTTTATGAAAAAAGGTTTAAGTCTGCATAGGTAAAGCTTAACAATTTTACCCCAGGTGTAACTGATCATCCAGAACACGTTTTTGCTTCTTTAATACAGTATTAAAGCTACATGACTAACATTGCTAACAAACTATGGAAGAGTCACTCATATTACTGTGAGCTCTAGAAATGCATAACATCACCAAGTAGCTGAAAGCATACAGCTGGCAGGCAGTTGAGTTCTGCAGCGGAGGTGGAATTCACGTTGACAAGTGTGCATCACCTTAATTAAGAGCTGGGTGTGGTTTGTGTGGGCAAAGACAAGTTTTAGCCATGTTTTAAGGGAAAAACTGGGTTCTGTTTACCAGTGTTTATTAGCAACGACTGTCTTGTCGCTCCAGTGCTAAACTATAGAAGCAGTTTGGAAACCAAAAATGTCTGACCGACCACATCTGTGGTACGTGGAAAACTGTGGAAATTTGATTTTTTTTTTACCAAATTACAGTACTGTGCAAAAGTCCTAGGTAATTAAAGACATTAAAGACATTTATTTTCTCAGGGTTTCTGAGCATCTGTCTTTCTTACATTTAATGCAAATAAACACAAAAGCAGTAAAAAGTATTAAGAGGAACACATGGATGTTCTGTACATAAAATCATAATTTACTCTATATTTGGTCAAATTAATGTGAAAGAAAACTCACTGCTCATCTAAACTGTACTGTCGAATTATTGAATTTATATTTTTTGTATTTAAAAGAATATATAATGATAAAAAAATACAACATCATATACTCCATGCACTTGTGGTGAGTGCATTTCATTAGAAATCTAGAAATCAACAACACCATGCAGTTCCACATTCGTACCTGTGGCGGCAGTGTTGTCCATGGCAGGAGTGAGATGAATGTGTGTCGTCTAAACATGAGGAAGTGTTATTGTTATCAGCAGCACTTATGCAGCCACTTCCTATGAAACAAACAAATGCGAAAGAAGTGAACAATTTCATCTTAACTAAGTACATCAGTCATTAAACAAGAACACTCTTCTTTTAAAATTGAAGGTGTCTCATGAAGACAGGATGCAGTGCTCATTAAGCAGCCAGTCTCACAGTCCTCACTCCCAATATCAACATACTTCTTTCACCAGTGTCGACTCTAAAAAAGGAATTATAAAAATGACTACCAGCCACATGTCGGGAAGATAACACAACTAAATCAGATCCTATCATCCAAATACCTCTACAACCTTGTGATGTTCTAGGTATAAGAAAGGGAATCATGATTCCTAAGCATATGCCAGGGTGGTTTGGATACCTTTCAACACTTTTAAGTCTTTTATCCCCTCGGCTCTGATTAAGCGAGAAGGTCCACTCCTCGAACTTCCTTTGAAATACTGTCTGGATTTGCTAATTGTTGACGGATGCTGGGAGAAAGTCCAGAGTATCAGGAACGGGCCTCGACAGTGCTCTCTTCCCTACACCCATGAGGTCAGCAACTAATCATAGAGTCACCTTGCCTCATAGTTGACCTTTGCTAAATGCCAAAGGCACTGTAATATTGTGAGTTACACTGGCCTCCTCGTGATAATATGGATCGGAAATCAGGAAATTTCCTTTCCACATCATTTTGTATTCAGCATTAGCAAGTACTCACACTTCCTCTGTTTTCCCAGCCAGAGCTGAATTACATCCCTGGAGAATGATTAGGTGGGAAAGAACTTAATTTACCAACATAACATGTTATTTCACTGTATGTTAAACTTTGTACCTCATTTGCATGCAGTTAATGTGCGGGGCTACAGTTTGGATAATAAGCTGCAGTTGGCCTGGTTTACCATACTTCTGTATAGAAAACAGGCCCTCTGTGTTTAGGTTTACTCTGTCTTTAGGATTATTTAGTCAGTGACTTTACTTAAAAAATGTTTGCCCTTTCAGCATCAAATTAATTTTGATGTTTAATTATGCGCTACAGCTTATCAGTTGCTTTCAGTTCTTGCATTCTTGTTAATTTATTTAAACCAACTCCTCGAGCCTAGACAGGCCTGGGCCAAAATACACTAAATCCTCCTCAGTGTTGCTTGACAGGTCTAGTCTGAAAGATCTAATTTACCTGTTATTTGCACTTGAGATGACAGTGAAGTGGAGCCCAGATGATTTGTGGCTCTGCAAGTGTAGAATCCAGAATCTGTCTCCCTTGGAGCTTCAATGTGCAGGGAGCCGTCTGGCATTAGGCCTACTCTGCCACGACACAGAACACAAAACTACTAAAAGACACACAAACACTTAGATTGCCTTACAACATATTGGCTGACCAGCTGCGTATTGGTGTTCATTTTGTATCCAAACAATACTGAAATTCCATTCCTACCTGCTAGTGTTTGTCAAATCGATCCCATCCTTTGTCCAGTCGATGACTGGTTTTGGGTTTCCTTGTGCGTGGCATCTTAGCTCCACTATGATCGACTGTCTTGGCACCAAAACAAGACTACCAACATGAGCCACTATTTCATTAGGAAACTTGTAGCCCTTTAAAGGTTTCTGAATAATGACAGGGCTTCTGAGATGTCCTCGCCATTGTCTGGTGGAATGGGGTGCCAGTTGTAAACCAGTTCTTTGAGAAATGTACCCTTGGGTGGAGAATTCTTGTCTATCATTGGGTTCCAAGGTGGACTCGTTATTCTCCCCAGTGTTCTTGGTTAGTTCCTCGAAGAGCTGACTGATCAGCTCATCCTTCTGTGGGCCCTGGAGGCCACCAGATAAATTCAGAGTGACCTCGTCAAGTTTTGACATATCTGCCACCAGGACCTGTGGGCTTTGAGGATCCAGTACTGTATCTTCTTCCAGAATGGAGCCATTCTTCTCAGCAGAATCAAGCAGTTCCTTAGAGACATGACCCTCCGGGTGGAAATCCTTTAGGTCAAGCAAGTGCTGCACCACAGCATCATAATGATTGAACGACAGCACCTCTTTGGCTTTCTCCTCAGATATGGATGACATTTCATAAGTCTTTGGTGAGCCATCGGTGAGCCAAAAGTCAGCTTCTGGAACTGACACCTTCTGCTTACCACCAATAAGTTTCAGAACAAAGTTATCCTGTGCCTGGCCAGCAACACAAGTATACATCCCCACATCTGAGGCACGGACCTGCTGGATCTTTATGTAACCCATGTGAGAAATAGAAACATGGGGCAGAAGAGCTAATGGCTTTCCATCCTTTAGCCAGCGGACATGGCCCTTACGAAAGTGACGAGTTGGACAACGGAGCACTACAGAAGTCCATGGCAGTATGTAGGCGTATCCACCCACCACAAAATGCAGTTTTGGCCCTTTCCTCCACTGAATATAGACCTTCCTTTGAGCCAAGATGGCAGGATCTGGTTTTGCAGCTACTGGCTTGAACGTCTCTGTAAAGAAATATGGATGTCCTATTACTTTGAGGCAAAAGATCACCTGCTGTTTCACCCCTACTAATCACAACTAGATGAAGGAGCAAAATCCCAGAAGTGCTATTGAAACCTGGATCTGAGAGGTCATGGTGGATCTGCTTGCTCCTTTGACTCCATTTGGCACTGCTATTCTACAGCTCCATTTCCTGTATTGGTCCTTTGGATTGTCCTCAGATTGCTCCCTCACTGCTCTCTCTTCCCTTGCACTTAATACATGTCTCCAGCTATCTACTCCCTCACTTTCAAAAAGCTAATGAATAACATATTTATATGCCTTGTAGAGCTGTTCCTGGCTTGTAACGTGGATGACAAAATAAACAATTTAAGACATAAAGAAGTGTTAAAGACAATAGGGCGATAAATAATGCTACATGTGCCTTAACCTCGACTTGCGAGGATTCATCACAGTCAGGTTGGAATGTTTTAATGGGTGCTGAGGTTTGCTGTCTGAAAATGCAGCTGGCATTGAGCCGAAGTTCGCTTACTCTCGCAGGGTCCAGCGGAGCATGATCGAGCAGTAGCGGGCTTCGGGATGGAAGCACAGGCCTCTGGAACGAGGGTCTGGTACTGTCCGTTCTGCCCCTTCCTCCTGCACACCATGAGCAGCCTCTGGGTCCCTTCTCCACAGGTTGCTGAACACTGGACAAGCAACAGATACCCCCACTCATTCACTACACACAGATGACTGCATGCATTCAGTAACTGGGCTGTGGATAGTTTGTGGCCAGGAGCTGTTATGCTAACCCCACCATGAACTGTGCTCTGGTTCACTGAGGGCTGTGAGCATTCCTCAACTCTGATGAACAGCTAGGAGTTCACATAGATCAAGCATATGAATTTGTCTCTAAGGGTACAGTGGAGAAAGACGCTACTGGCATCGGATCCTCCACTTAAAAAAAAACAACAACTTTATGACAACAATGATGCAGGTGGTGGTCAAACACATCCTTGTTTAACATTCAAAGACAGCTCCCTCGCTTGAGTGTTGGAAAACGAGAAAGAAAAAGTGGGTCATGTTTGGACAAACCTGGACTCTATATTAATGTTACTTAACCTTGCTTGGGCCAGTGAGGTCATCCTAAAGCCAGAACAAATTATTCAACAACAGACTTGCCAAGAGCTTTTAAGTGTGACAGAGTACACAAAACACACAATAAAACAGCATGGGCCCTGTAGCTGCACAAAAAGTATGAACAGAAATAACAGGGTAGACAGAATTCTGAAACCTGACCAGGAGCATGAGTTTAGTTGTTGTACGAGAGAACATGTGTATCTGACCTGTGTCCAATCTGCGAAGAGCCACTGGGCAGGGCAGGCTATCAGGCTGCAAGGCTGCAGTGTGGGCAAGCTTGGAGATGGACAGAAGGTCTCAGGTAACTCCAGCACACTTCCATCTGCCATTCGCTGCTTACAGAGAACCTCCCTCTTCTGACTGCCACCTCCACATGTATGGGAACACTGTGTGACAAAGCAAAGACTTCTAATTAAGCCCACCCTGCTTTTGGCTTCCAAGGCCATTACAACATCAAGAGTGAACTCAGGGAACTTTAAAGACGTCTGTAGGGATTTCTTTCTTAAATTTTTCTTAACAGTGCTATGGAGTTTGACCAAAAAAGCATAAAAATGTATAATACTGTCATGAGAAAACTTTGTAACTACACTTTTCCCTTATTTGAAAGCACCAGTTAAATGTTAGATAAACATTTAATGACAAATCGATCAGAAATTCTGAAGCAAAAATGTCATTATGACTTTATGTTTTTCCAGATTTTGAGTTATAAAAGTTATCACATATTTCCTTGCCATTCCAGAGACAGTTTTCTCATGACAACTACAATGAAAACCATGTATAACATCAGAACTGGTGATCAGTTATGGGGCAGTTACTCAAACAAAGTAATCCATTAGTAACGCAATTAACTAATTACCTAGTAACTTGGATTACTTAGCAATTATTTAGTCATTCTTCCATGACACTTTTCTTAAAAGTTAATGAAATTACATTAATTATTACTTCCTGGGAAAAAAAAACTCAACTAATCTCACTTTGTGAAACCCCTGAGTACCAGTACGAGACAAAACTCAATAGTCATTTACTTAGAAAGAAAACATTCTTTTAGTAATTTACAAGACACGCCACTATCCTGCCTTTTAAAAAGCAGTCAGTTATACTTGTTGCAAATAACAAAATGCGAATGCTGATTGGAAGCCAAGAAATGAGCCAAAAAAAGCAGCTCAAAAACAGTTGTATCAAATCTATTTAAACAAAAGGAAATGTTTACAGATCTGTTGCTGAACGAGTATAGCCTTTTTGGGTAAGATTGTGGTCCTCCCTTTCTCAGCACTGTGATTTTTATCTATTTACTATACCTACTGTCCAACTCACATTCACAACCAAAGACATGCAGTCAGCTGAGGCATACAGCATGCAAACATGTAAATTACATTCAAGAACCAGCACAGATAATATATACAGGGAAACTGTATGTTTTAAATGCATCACAATTATTTTTACAGATATGCAAGTAATGCAATTTTTACTGTACTGTAATGTGAATGCAAGAGTTTATTCTGCCTTTTCTGCAACACTGAGATGCAATAAATACTATGTACTTAAGTTTTGATAATTTTATATGGCTTTACATTGTAGTTGTGTAATAAAGCAGTGAAAGGCATTAAAAATATCTTACCTGAGACCATTCCTTGGCATCCCACATGGGTGGGCAGTCAAAGCGATTACAGGCCTGTACAGAGGTGGGCTTGGGCTGGCGGCACTTTTCGTCTTTGACCTTCTCTGTGTGATTACTTTGCACTTTTCCTTTCAGCACACAGGTAACGGCACGAGTCTGCAGGCCTACCCCACATGTCGCTGAGCAAGAGCTCCATGCTTCCACCTCCCACCTGGACAGTCATGGATTTATTAAAGTTGTTAACCCTTAAAACTTTGAAGACATCCATATGCTAAGGCTTTTTATCTAGAAACTACATGGACAACGAGGCAAAAGTTATATGGATGGAAAACTTGAATGTAAAGGGGTTCTCTGCAGAAATGCAATAAAAGAATCTCTTTTGATTCCCTAAGAAACCTTTCACTGAATGGTTCTTTTATGGATTATTTTTATAAATGAGATGTAAAGTGAAGACACTATACCAGTTTGAATCATACAAATCTTCCTTTGAATTTTACTCATTCACCAAGTGAAGCAGCAGGCAGCCAGGAACACAGCGCCTGGAGAGCAGTGTGTGGGGATGGTAACTTACTCAAGGTTACCTCAGAGGTGCCACCAGCAGTTTTGGGATTTGAACCTATGACTTTTTGATCGTAGGGCAAATGCCCTACCCCCCAGGTCACCAGATGTAAATGTGAAGAACCTTTTAAAGGTAAAAAGAGCTTTCCTATAAAGATCTTTATGTATTCTCCAAGAACCTTTTCATTATCTTTTTATGGGTCCTAATACACGTATATCTCACATTCTAATATTCTAATATTCTAATATTCTAATATTCTAAGCACCACCCACTGAAAGGTTCTTTTTTGGCATCACACAACAAACTCTTTCCGGCAACTTTATTTTTAACAGTGTAATGAAAAGATTCTATATCTTTTTTTTCTCTACACCATATGTCCAAGCCAAGAACCATTTAAGAATCGATATCATACAGAGTGCAGTTGTTCATAAACTAAGTGACAGTTTGAATAAAAATTCATGTACACACACAGCCTTGAGACATCAAGAAAACAGTACTATAGCTCATCAAAACATGAGAATGAGGGTTCCAGGGATGAGATCAAATTGCCACATGGTCACAGCATAGCAGGTATTACAGGCCCACTGGTGCCTTTGACCCGAAGGCCACCTCTTCAACTCTGATTGGGGCAGCAGCTGAGGCTGGAGCAGGCCAGCAGCTCCAATCTTCCAGGACCACCACCGGTTAGCCCAGGCCCAGCTGGAGACTCCTGCTGCCTGGCAGCCTGTCTGGGTCTCCCCCAATGCTATGACAGTTCAAGCTGGAGGAGAAAGCTGCAGATTCCCTTTATGAGGGAAGCAACCCAAAAACTGGAGGGGTTTTGAGGCCCAGAGATGGACTAAGCAGTGGCCAAAGGCAACAAGCAGAACACAAAGTTTGTTGTGCTTGAAAACAAACGCAGCACTTGGAAAAACAGCCGGGAGAAAGGCAGAAGGCCTCTGGGTTTTTATGTCCGTGGCGAGAGGTGTGGAACACCAGCACAACGGGGGGACGTGACGGGGGGGTTTGGGGTGGGGGAGTGTGCATGTGTGGGGGCGTGTTGATTTTCCAGCCGCAGGCCACTGCAATTGCTACTTTACGATTTGCAAATGGTGAGGATATTACGATATTTTAACACCAGGAACTTTAATGTCTCCATATATCTTTTCACACAACAACTGCAGAATACATGAGGCAGTAATTCAATACTTAAAGAAACAGCGTCTCATTATCTAATTTATAGTTCACCAAGACTAAGACCTTGGTCTTAGCAACACACACAGAAGTTTTAGAGATAAACATATGCAATACGCACACACATGCACATATGTGCTCTGTCCCTTTCTCATGTGGCCTCTTCTTTTCATCCTCTCAACCTGCCATTTGGAAATGTAGAATGTGTTGCTAGATTGAGTGGTGGATTCAGAAAATGTGTCTGACAGATGAGCCTCTGAAACTGAAACTTCTTTCTTCTGTGCGCGGCTCATAATTGTGTGGAGGATGAACGGCCCTGACATCCCAGCAGCCTCTTTAGCGCAGTGAAACTTGACACTGATAGTGTCTGTCCTAGACTGCACTGCTCCAGCAGGGGAGTGCGGCCTTCATTTCCTGGCCTTGGTGGGGAGCTCCATTTGTTTCCACAAAGTTTGCATGAGAGCCACGTACTCTCAAAGACGACAGTATTAGCACAGGATTCTCATACTGGCAAATCTTTGCAACCAAGGATCCAACTCTTTCTTTTTGTAACTAAATATTAGCTCTGTCCAAATAGGTATGGGCCATAAATGGCCAGCAACCAAATCACAAAGGCTAAAGAGACAGAAGCACATAACTTCTATATTCTATGGGTAGTAGTTACCAGATAACAAGCTTTAAGGTTAACCTTCAAAGTCCAAAGGTTACGTCAGCGACAGCACGGCTTTATTCTGTTATATTCTAAATATAACAAAAATCTGCTATTAACTGGAAATACTGAGAATGAGCCAGAGCACATACATCACACAGTTCAATATGTCAATGGGTTGCAGGCAAAAGGATAAAGAAAGGCGGCCTTGTGTTGTAAAGGATTAGTAACTGATCCACAGTCCTAAGGTTTAAGAGGTTAAATGTTTATCTCAGGCTATGGCGTGTGATTTGTGATTACTGGTAGACTAAATTAATGACACTAAATCAGTTGCTCCAGGTCCTTACCGGGGTGGACAGGGGTCAGTGTTGCAGGTCTTAATGAGCTGAGGAGGTCTGCGTGCACTCACACACTCGCTTTCATCTGCGGCTTCTCTGGTCTGCTTATTTAGACAGATTACCACCGCCTCCTTCATTCCTGGGGAGCGAATTGTGGAATCAAGTCAGGAAATTGGCTTTCTGTCACAGATTTTATACAAGCTTTTAATCCATTGTCAACTAGTGAAATATGTCACTGCACTTAGATGGGATGAATCAAATGACACCTCATATTACAATGATGCACAACTGTTGCCTTATCTATAGATGAGTATTTTCTTATTGTCCCCGATGTCTCTTCAAGCTCTCCCGTTAAGCTGCTTAGACCCGTGGCACACTGATACTGCACTAGACACTGATCCCTCGGTGACGTATTAAACTTATGGTACTGAACAACTGCATTAAAAGTTCCAGATTTTACATTGCCATAAATGACACCGAAGTAAACCAAAGTAAAGTCTTTTAATAAGGATATTACAGAGACAAGAGGGTGATAATGTGTTAGATAGAGGGTACGCTGAGAGAGAAGAAGGCTGTTATTAAGGGAGTAGGTCGTAAATTTATACAGTGAGGGTGTTAGGAGAGATATGGAGACAGCGAAGGAAATGCCTGACGTTTACAGGGCCCAAGATAACAGCACTATATCTCTATGTGTCAGAAAAGGAAGACGAAGCACCACAGGGTGCTTTCTTGTCTGAAGTGCTGAGCTGTTAAGGCATCTACAGATGCGGACAAGTTTGTGTCATGGTGCAGTCAGGATTGAGCATGTATATTAGTACATTGAGGCTGACGTGATAAAAAATGTTTTAAGATTCTACTACTGGTATTACAGTACTAAACAAAGCCTGAAAAACTCATTTAAAGCATCTGTATGTTTTTAGCATTTGAATGTTTTGTGAAGCTTTTTAAAAAGCAAGCAATATGATATTTTATAGTTATCAAGATAAACTTTGTGATTGTGATTCTACAGCATATCATGGATGAATTTGGACACTGACCATCTACATCTTTCATTCTTATTACATAATTACCCCTTGTTTAAATAGACGTAAAGCAGTTTTTGCCCTATTGTCCATCCCTACTTTTGCTTTATCAATAAAGACTTTTGGAACTTACCATTAATGGCCTGTCAACAATAAAAACTCATTGATTAAACTCCAAAAACAAACAACAATTTTGTAATAGCTAATCTAATCTATAAAGTGAGCCTGGCTCCAATGGCTTACATACAGCTCTGAAGCTGTCAGTGGTGTTAAGGTTGAAAAAAGCTGAAAACTGGTGTGTCCCGCATCAAAGATCCTGTGAGTGTTACAACACAGGTCTCCAGACCAACAGAGCATGTACGTGCGTGAAATACACAAGAAAGAGGAAACGGCTCTTTTGATCATTATGTAATCAAATATGGGAAAGAACCACGTCAGGGAGGTCTTCACTTTAACAACGCAAAATGACAAATGTTTCAGGGTGTAGGTCCAGGGTGGAAGTAATCTTGCTTCCACACATTTTTTTTAAGATTTAATGTAATTTAAAGAGTTTGAACTGCGTAGAAAGTATAGCCCCTTTAATGAAAGGTCTACAGCTGGTTCTAAATGTGGTGTTTACATCTGGAATTTGTTGCTATTGACTCGCAACATGATGTCCAAAGATGTGCATGAAAGCAATCATGGAATTGATAAATCAGAAACAGCCAAAGTGGAGGTCGCATTAAAACCAACTGTCTGGCACAGTGGTGATACTAGCAAGAGCAAGCCATACAGCGAATCAGAAATATACTTGATGACAAAAGATTACTTTCAGAAACAGTTTAACGGATAAATAAAAAAACATTACAGGAAGCAGATGTAGACCACTTCCTAGAACAAGTAGAAAGGGATAATCTAAGGCAATTCACCACAAAATGCAAAGCCTCAAAAAAGAAAAAATCTGACTAGCAGCTTTCTATAAGTATATAAAGTACCTGCTCTTAGACAGAGGGCTAATTTCACTATATAGACAAAAGTATTGAGAAATACCTGTTTTTCAGGGTTTGGTTTAGGACCTTTACTTCCAGTTCAGGGCAATTTTGGACGATGCCATGCTTCCAACTTTGGTGAAGGCCCTTTTCTATTCCAGCATGCCCCAGTGTATAAAGCAAGTTCCATAAAGACATGGCTGCATGAGTTTGGTGTGGAAGAACTTGACAGGCTTGCACAACACCTTACCCCATCCAACACCTTTGGGATGAACTGGAACGGAGCCAGACCTTCTTATCCAACGTCAACACCTGACCTCCTAATGCTCTATAGAATGAATGGGCACAAATTCCCTCGAAATTCTATCTTGTGGGAAGCCTTCCAAGAAGAGTGGAAGCTTATGTAGCTGGACCAAATCCATACTAAAGTCTACGTACTTGAAAGCAATGCCAGTAAAGTCCCTTTTGTTATAACAGTCAGGCATCCCAATACTTTTGTCCACATTGTGTATATAATATCTGACAGCAGGGACAGCAGTATGATGTATCATGAAATATCTTAGTCTGCTGAGATCCAACCAAAAGCCTCAAAATTCACTGACCTCATCAGTTAACAGACAGTAAAATGCCCTTCACTGCGGAACCCAGAGAAACAAGCCAAAACTGCATTACAGACCTGGCACCAGCAGAGACAATATGGTGAAGGCTATGGGACACAAACTTTAGTCAACCATAAAATTAAAAGGTATTTGCTACTTGTACTGAAGGTGGGATTTCTATTTAAGTGACCGTATTAACGAAATATTGCACCTTTCCCATGTGTTATTCTACTTGAGAATATATCAGTAACATATATCAGTAAACAGGTAAAAAGTGAACTGGTAACGTTTACGCAGGTATTTTTCTCATTCAGAAATGGCAGTCCATGCATTTCTGTCACGTCCCATCACCAGCCGCTAGAGGCCGCCATTGTGTATGGTTGGGTACCTTTATTGTGAAGTGGTGGTGGGCTTTTGTTACGTGTCACACCTGTGTTTAGTTCGAGATTAGTGCTTGTGTGGGGGATTGGTTTGTGGGGTTTTGTGTGTGATGCTGGGTTGTCGGTCAACCGTTCTTTTGGTTTCTTGTGTTTCATTTGCAGTTTGGCATTGATACTGAGTTCTAGCCCTCGTGCTGTCTTTTGTTTTCGTGCGTAAGAGTATCAATAAAGGTATCGCAAGGGAAGCTTGCCCAAACACCTACCCATATGGGGGACTCATGGGGAACCGTTACAATTTAATGGCTTATCCTCTTAATAATGAGAACATTATGTCTTGTTTACTGGGACATCATGGCATGTATGAACGTGTGCAAACTGGCCATATACTGCTTAGGGTGTGAATGACGTACGACCTAAACCTTGAGCACTTTTTATATCGCAGGCACCATATAAAAATATTCTAATAATGACTTTTTTCCTCTCACCTCCACCACACGTTTCAGAACACTCAGTAAAGCCCTCATACTCCCAGTCATGCAACTCCTCTCTCTCTAAAGCCGGGCCTCGAACTCTTCCGCCCTCCTGCTCAGTCCTCACTCCAGGGCAGGGCATACGGTAACAGGGCTGGGTCTCTGCGGGCTTCTGCCCTTCACACTCATCATCTGGAAGATCAGCCACTGTCTTGGAGAAAGGCAGGAACATTTGGCATTTCACCGTCCGTCTCTGTGTACCAGCACCACACGCCCTGCTGCAGGGCCCCCATGCTCCTCGAATGAACCTGGACAACACAGGCATGTGAAGGCACAAGACATTTGTTTTTTTAATACCTTGTAAGGACATGGAGCCAAACATAAATCCCACATGCACAATACATATCATCTCTGCTGGAGCAACAGACTATTACTATTTTAATTGTTGTAATTATAAAACAATGTAGGAGGGTTTTTCCAAACATTTTAAGAAAACTTTTTTTTGTAAAAATCACAGACACTGTAAACTATTCTTGTTTTTCTTTGACTTCCCTGCAAAATCAAAAGTCACGCACAGAACGAAATGAAATCATAATGCTAATAGAGGAGCTGCTTTGAAAAGCCGGATCGCTTCTGGCACTGGCTTCACCCTCACACATTTTAGTCATTTGCAGCTAAGTTCATAAAGTGGATTTCTGAAATCCTGCCGTTCCTGCAGTCCATTCAACAGCTGTGAGGCATTAAGGCCCGACACTCTTGAATAAATTGCTTTGATGCATCCTTCCTCATAGTTAAGAATGAAGTGGAGAAGGAGTGAGCTGATGGTGTGAAAAGCGAGCTTTACCTCAGAAAAACTGCCACATATTTACTCAATGAATGCTGAAGAGGAGTGACTCCACAAAGAGAAGGCCTAATCTGTTCTGCAACTACCTTCAAGGTAAAATTAACAGCTCAAAATAATGTCCTTCATCCATGCCTCACTAATGACTAGAGGAGCGATATGACAGAAAGGCAAATCCCAGTCATAAAGTGACCAGTACATGTAATTCGAATAATTCAGGGGGGAATTTCTTGACAGTTTAAGTGCAGCACTAGGTGACATCATCTGCTCTCCACCTTTGAAAAAATGAATGCGGTCATTCTAGTTCTAATTGAGAAATGTTTGAGTTTTAATTCTATAAGTAATAAAGGTGCAGTTTAATAACCTGAAGTCAGTCACTCACCTAAAAAACTTAATAAAAAAAATATTAAACAGAAAACAACACCAAAAAAAACAATGTAAACAAAAACAAAACAAAAATTAACAAACAAAAACAAGCACATATGGTACCCAATGTGGTAATGGGTACCACATTGGGTACCATATGTGCTTGTTTTTGTTTGTTAATT
>JBBPDB010000011.1:13178108-13206206 GCA_037974465.1 Brachypetersius altus
TAAAAAACTTAATAAAAAAAATATTAAACAGAAAACACCACAAAAAACAATGTAAACACAAACAAAACAAAAATTTGTTTGTTAATTTTGGTTTTATTTTTGAAATGAGCAAACAGGGTGTAGCTTGAGCATGTAGCCTGTTCTATCAGCTGTGCACAATAAACAAAACCTTTATAACCTAAAAAAATAATAACTTTCCTCAAAGCCAATCAGACCTCTTGGGAATTTAGATGATGGAGAAAACACAGGGATAGATTACACTGAATCTGTAACTAGCATTTTAGGTTTAGCAGACATAGAGAGAATTTGGATAGAAATCGTAAGAAAGGGGGCTGGTGGTCATTGTTATAACTTTACAGTAATATGAACAATATAAACCTCTTAGGGTCAGGGCTGCAGTGATGTATCCACAGTTAAGACATCAGCCACAAAATTCATGCTGAAATACACAAATGTATAAAGAAATTCAATTAATTATTTTAATAATCTTTGTTTTTCTGTCACACTGTGTATTTTAATAAATGTATCAAAGAATTATGTCAAATGAAACTGTGTTTTTGTGTAAACTTGGCAGTTGTTTTGACCTCAGTTCAGACTTTAGAAGGGCATTTTTGCACTTGCAATGTTTATGCTTTTATTAATACCTGTACAGAACCAATTTAGTATGTTCTTGCATAGCATTTAATACTGTTTGTCTACCGTTGGCTAATTACATCTTTGAGAATTATACTGTGATCTCAGTTGTTACAGGTGACAAATCTTGCAAAACTTTCAACATTTCAGTTCAGGGACCCACTTTATCATTGCTGCTGGGTGTGAATTCCAGTTATACCATTCATGACATTTTTACTGAGAGAAAGCTGGCAGTGTCTCTTTCCATCTGCTGGCACAGACTATGGTGCAAGTTTGCAGACCTGTTCTCTATTGCACAACTTCTGTATCCAGTTATATAATACAGGGAAGGTCTGCTAACCTGAGAATTGGCTTTGACTAACTCTGAGAGAACGAAAGTTAAAGATTCCTGAAAACGGCATCTCAGACCGGATTTCTCAGTTGTACTCCGGCTGACTTGCTTTGATGTGAACTAAAGCATTACAGTCAGTCTGGGTTTGTTTCCTCCAGGCCTTGCATCCAAATAAGAATCAGCTCTGTGATATAAAAATACTGTAAGAGGATGATGAGAGCACTTTAACTGTCATCAGCTGCTTAAAGCATATGGCAGTGCCTTGCCATCTGTAGGAAATGTGCGATCCAGTGGAATTATAACAGGGTCAAGAGCCAGGGCTCATTTTCTGATGCTCCTCGAGTCTATTGCTTTAAATCACTGCCGTAGCCTTTAAGCGTGATCGTGCCTCGGAGGCTGTGCTGCACATTTTTCTCCGACTGAACTGTGAAGCCACAGCATAAGCATGTTTCCCCTCTTTATGATCCGGCACAATGAGAAACCAATAACTAGGTTCGGCTGGCGCTAAACCAGCGTCCAAGCTGGCTTTTTACGACATCCCTGCAGATGCATCCAAAGCGCTGGCAAATGCATCAGCATCAATACAACACTTTGATCCCTCCCCGTTTTCCAGAAATACATCAAGGCATGCATTTCACCCCATGCACATGGGATTCCTTGTCATTTCTGTGTATACCCACTTCCAGAAGCTATGATTCATAACTTGATAAATGTGAGAATCAGATTTTGTTTGATTTCTTTTAAGCGTCAGTGTCATTGGACCGCCAAGACCTGTTGTTCGGTCATAGGCGTGGAAGTGCATGGTCAGACCTCTAAACTCAGGCAATATGTTTTACCCTTGATCTTCGCAAGTAATTGCCACAGTGGTTTTAAGTGCATCTGAAGAAACAGCAGGCTTAAATCTTGGCAGCGAAGGTGCAATAAGTCTAACACAGGAATTTTCTTCTCGTTTCTCTCGCATCCGTACGCCTGCGCCCATATGGCAGGCAGATATTGTTGTTGGCTTCTGGGCGACAGCATATTATGCGCTGTTATTTATGCGCTTTTTGGGGAAGACATGCCTTGTGCAGAGAACAAAATCATATGCTTTGGCATTACAGAGCTCTCTCATACTGCAGTGCTCTCCAAAAAGCTAAAAGAAACAAAAAGTTGTAAGAAATGCTAAACTATATGGAGTATGGTGTAGCATAGTTACCGCAACAAACGGTGCAATGTAAGGTGTTACAGGCTAATGCAAGGGCAAAGACTAGCGCAGTTTGTCAAATATGTAATTTGTCTACATATTTAAAAATCTTATTGTTTCGAAGAGGGATAATCACTTGCAGTCTAGCACTGTTTATTGATTTCCCTGCTCAAACACACCTGATTCGACTCATTCTTTAGTTTTACACACCCCAAGGCTCATCACCCAGTAGATACATAAAGAAACGATGCAATATCATTAAGTCTGATGTGAGAAATTAAAGTGTTGAGTTTAAAGGGATATCTGCTAGGTTTATTTGGTGTGTTGCAGTAGAGAAATCCTCAGACTATAATGGAATTGTCAGGAATGAATCCCCCCAAATTAAAAATGACTTTCCATTCAAATATAATGTCACTCTGCAAAAACAGCTTTACAGAGGAAGGATAAAAGTTAATGTCACAGCATTTTTAAATAAAGGTTATATTTCCATTTATGAATTTGAACACAATGTTAAGGGTGGGTGTCATACTCAAATGATGGAGGGAACGAATGTGGAGGTACATGGTTCTGTTCTGACAGCAGCCATCTGTAAACAAATGATCATTTATAACTAACTGCTAATTCCATGGGGAAGCGATGTACACCTAATACTGGAGTAAAGTGAAATCAAAAGGTCTAAGAATACAGTGCCAGTGTTTTCTTATGGTTTAAAGAATGTCCTTCAATCACAATAGTAACTGCATCACTGGTCCTTCTCTTTGAAACCAACCCAATGACTTTAATCTTCTAAGAGCTGTGTAAATCATTCCTCACCTCAGAATGTCATGAAGTCATACAATAACAATGGTCACGATCTGATTTTAGCCTGCCAAACTCTACAATTCCTGTGGTTTTCACCTTAAATAATGTACATCAGGAGCAGGAGACACACAACACACACACACACACACACACATGCATGTGCACACACACACATTACATACACACACACATACACAGGCACACTCTACCTCAGTCTGGACTATTTTCGAGGACTGCTCAGTTAGTGCACCCAAACGACTACCCCCACAGTTTAATGTTAAATCTTTAAAACGGATATTTAGTACTGTAAATCTCTATGTTTGTGTAGTGCGTCTGCAGACACTGGCTTTGGGCTCCATTCTTCTGCATAAATCATCACCTGACTCAAAAAGTCTGTGATGGTTTCAGCAGAACATCTGCTCCCAAAAAGCTATCGGCTACCCTTACCGACTCCTTATTCTCAGTTCACACTGTTTCTACCAAACCCTATTGTTTAAGGATCAGGGGCTCGGGGAGACCCTTTGTGAGGTCAGATTTTCCAGGTGATGGCTGGAGAGCAGTCAGAAGATTTTTCTTCCTTTAAATCTATGCTAAGGAAACAATGGAGACCTCTTTAGCTGATGTCAGTCTTTTAAGGGATAAGTCATGTGAAAGAAACTATGAGCTGAAAGCTCTCTTATTCTCCCTTTGAGCCAGTGAGGAGGCACAGAGACGACTACAGGACCCAAACAGTTCTGCTATTATTTTAGAGCCAGAGACACTTACGTTGCCTCCTCAGACACAGCGGTATCTTCCTCCAGTTCTATGGCTTGCTTGGACCATGGTGGTTTTGCTTCAACTGGGAGCTTCTCTAAAAATAACAGAACATTTGTTACTGTATTTAGAGCTGCCATCATCAGATTAGTGACACTAAACTTTCATTAAAAAATGAATGCTGTTTTCAAAAGACTTTTGGCCAGAAGTGATTTTAGATTTAAACTGACCTAAATAAAAAAAATACAAGATACAAGATACAAGACCATATTTGCCACCTCTTATAAAACATCAAGCACTGACCGTTAATTTGTTCACTTGCTGTCTACTACACTTGTTAAATTTACTTGTTGTTGTACACTTGACCTTAATGCCATATATGTTAAAAATGCATATAAAATATAAAGGCATAAGAGTAGTATAATTTAAAATATGTATTATCATGCCAACAAATCATTTCCATTTTCTTGAGGAGGTAAGTTCTAATATCATTGCTGTTGATATGCAACCAGATTTAGCATTGAAAAAAGCTGAATGGCCAGTTCAAACAGTGGTGGTAAAGTACAAGTAAGTCGGGTTAAGTGCTTACCCACAGGCTTGTAACAGGGAACAGTAACCAGGCACTCTTCCTTTATATGTGGCTTTGTGGTGGGATTGCATCCTCCAGCATGCAGGCCTCTATGATCAATGCACAGGACCACTCTGTAGCGCAGGCCTTGTCCACAAGTCACTGTACACTAGAGAGGAGATACTTTCATGACATACACGGCAGACAAAGTGATCTCATTTAAGATACGTCTACAGGTACATACAGCTCCAGAAAAAAGGCGCAAGTTATAGGCGCAAGTATTGCACTGAACAGCTTTGCCTTAGTTTTTAAGAACTGCTGACAATATTTCTTCTAAATTCTAAAGAAATAATTCAGTGTTAAAGAAAATGGTAATGATGACCTTTTACATACTTCTAGTAGTGTTTTGTCATCAATCTGGTCACATTGGAAGAGGGGACTCTTTATTACACCAGTGTTTTTTTTCATACTTAGATTGAATAAGATCTGATTCAGGTGATCACTAATCAGTTCCTCATGAAGCAGAATGAGCTGCTTGTGTAGGAATTTAACAGACACTGGAATGATTGTCATAGAGATGCTGATTTAAAAAGAAACTGCAGTCGTCTCTTATTTTCTTCGGTAACTACTATGAAAAAAGCATATTAACTCGGTCCTTACTTAGCAGTGGAACACCAAAATAATGATTTTTTAAATGACTGTTTATCTCCATATCTGTAAATACACAACCTGCGTGCTATTGGTTGGATATGTCTTTTCAGTCATTAAGACTGCTTCTTAGAACTCTCTCTGTTTTGGCTGGATTTAGTCCATATCCATTGTTTGTGCTAAGTGAAGATCCATTGTTCTAGGTTTTGTGAAAGTGTGCATTTGAGAAAATCTGCCATTCTACCCCTTTCAGAAGTCACTCGGGGGGTATTTTTTCATTTTAAACTAATACTCAGCATGTCACCTTAGAAACCCAAATATATAAGGTTATAAATGTATAGATAAGGTTTTGCATCATATACTATATCAAGTAAAGTGAAGTGACATAACCACGGAGCACGCACATACCGTTCTGCAAAATTTAGTCAGAATGGCCTGATTCGTTATTAACAACGTCTCTCTCTGGAAGCGTTTTCTCTCAGTCCCACGTCAAAAGAAAAGGAAGAAGACAAAAAACTCTGGCAGCTTATAAAGAGCTTTTTCAGTTTGTTCTGCCAATACAAGCATTTAACAGAGGTTTAGAGAGAGGAATGCTCAAGGTAAACAAAGCTCCAGGTTTTCACATTTTTCATAAGGCCGCAAATCTGGGTTCACTGGTTCTTGGTTACTCTTTTCAAACAGAAAATAAATTTCCTTTTGAAATTAAAAAGTCACAGGAGACGTTACTTTGGGGCTAATCAGATGAGAAGAACTGATCAGTGCATACTATGTTGATAAGCTTCCTCTTTAGCAGTAAAGCACTAAAACGTTTGGGCCTTAAACCCCTGTTTTCTTTTCTTTTTAGATTTAACCTTTGGGTCAAAGAGGATTAGGACCGATCTGCATTCGTTCACCTTTGAAAGTTGATTCAAGCTTTTGGAAGTGCTTTGGGAGTGTTTTGGAAGTTACGGTGTTGTCAGAGATGAGAACTCTATTCTGCTACTCAGAATTTCACAGGAGTGTAAAGTTTAGTGTCTGTTTGTTTCAGTGGAAGCCTCCAGCCCACCATGTCAGGAATGCCCCCTTTAGTTGAGGTGAGCAGTTGAAGCTGTGCAGTGCTATTCAGTCCAGACCCGTTTTTTTCCTCACTCCCTTCAATAATTAACACATCGTTAGCAGCAGAGAGCTGTGCGGGATCAGAGATAACAGAGATTAATGAGTTACTCACTGATGCATGATTGCGAGTTAAGTGCTAACAGTGGAGGGGGAAAAAAAGTAGGCACAAGACATTTCTGGTACGGAGATCCGAGCAGAAATTCTGAGATGTTTCTCTGTTACCATGAGGCCCAAAGCAATTAGGAGTATTTAACAAGGAACAGTACAATGCCCAAGGGTGAGCAATTACATTCTAGGTATACACAGGCTCTAAATTAGAAAGACTATTTCTGGTGAAGACAAAATGCTAAAGCTTGGGGCTACGCCAGTAACATAAAACAAGTCCTTGGAGATGTGAACCTCTCACATTATGGTAAAAAAAGAGACACAGTAGGCCTGCCTCAGGGTTGGACTCTTTACCAGGTACATTATACATGTTGGCATATGCATTTGACACGCAGCAAATGGTTCAGGTGTAATTGTGTTAATTGCCTTTAATGGGAGTTCACTACAAGTTCAACCAGGAGACCTACTATTAAATAGAAGCGTCCATTTCGTTTCTTTCAAATGATTTTCCAACAAAAACACTGCTTCTAAGAGTAGCCCTTATGAAACCGAGAATAAGCTGTATGTCTCATGAGTTTGAACTACACAGAAAGGTCCTGTAAAAATGAATAAAACCAAGTCTTGCCTAGAATAACAAACTCATTAAGAGTTTAGACATATCACAAAGAATGTGGTATTTACTGTGCAAGCTATTTTTGAGATAACTATAAAAAATAACCTTTAAAAAGGTTCAGGCACAGAACAAAATCAATCACAATTACCGGTGACCACTCCTGCGCAAGCCATGTTGGGCAGTCAAATGTGTTACATGGCTGGAGGATGGATGTCTTGGACGCATACAGACATTTCCATTCATCAGTGGGAGTGATGGTTCCCTGTATGTCTTCTTCCACGCATGAAACCGAGCGGCTCTGGACTCCTCCACCGCAGGACGCGGAACAGGACGTCCACG
Source organism: Brachypetersius altus (assembly GCA_037974465.1). NCBI lineage: Eukaryota > Metazoa > Chordata > Actinopteri > Characiformes > Alestidae > Brachypetersius > Brachypetersius altus. The sequence goes on from JBBPDB010000011.1 coordinate 13,185,178, forward strand.
GGCTACTCTCCCACCTGATGTTATTGATTTGAAGTGAAAACGTCTTCATTTCAGATGGAAAACAATGCTTCTGATGTTAGCAATAAACATTTCACATTTATCACAACTGCCCTTTTCATGCTCCTTCCACTAATGCAATTGGTTGTAACTAATGTTGCAAGGTTGGAAAAGCTGTTGGCAACTCTCCCATTTATTCTAATGAAACAAAGTAGCGCACAGCTGAAGCTGGAGGGACTTTGTTAGGCATTTCTGTTTCGAAAGGATCTAAAATGTTCCATCTCTACTCCTCTTTCTATCAGTCATAGTCATTTGATCTAACCTGTAACCAATTCTGTTTCTGATGTCCAGCCTAAATCTGATACACCTAATGAACAGGACTGATAATCTGGATAATCTGGATAAGAAAAGAGTATGAACTCTTTTGAACGGTAGATCTCCAAGAGCCATTCTTACTTGAGGAGCACACATTCTAATTTAGATATTTTGAAAAATGGGATTTTTTTTTAGATTTAGATTTTTAGATTTAGAGTCACTCTTTGTCCAATCTTGCAACAGCAGATTTGAAAGAAAGTATTTTTGCGCAGAGCATGGATAGATCAATTGTGGTTACTGTTTGGGTATTAAAAGCGTATGAAATAAGTATTCAGAAGAAAAAGCCTGAACTCCCACTCCAATTTATTTCTTTCTGCCTCATACGCTGAAAGGCACAGGCCCATTTGCTTGCTTAAAGCATCTGTACGGACTACCTCATGAGGACTGAAAGCCTTCACTGTCTAAGTCTGGCTCTGTTCCCATCCCGTGCTTCACTGGAATAGAATCTGAAACTGCTGGCTTTCTGCTATTGTGGAAGGGAGCTTGAAATGTTACTCGGCAAAGGCAGTCTCAGGTGGACTGGAAAGCTGGACAGGACAAGGCGGTTAGCAGCAGGCCAAGGAAAAAGTGCAGCATAAGGTCTAGGAGTGAGGTTGAGGTACATACCGAGGCAGCGGGTGATAGAGGTCATAGGGCATTATTTGCTTGTAGCCATCACTGGGAATTGGAAATTGAAAACATATAGAAAGACATCAGTTCTTAAAGCTACAACACATATATTATCTACTCTAGAAAGATTTTACAGTAGAGAACGGAACATCTTTTCAAAAAATAGTACTTTTACACTGCAGGCAATGGTCTGTATGTGGGCCTACATTTCAATCTCTCACTCTCATAACTGCACAACAGACAAATCTACAAACAAAACACAACCTTAAAGGATGGCAACTCTAGTTTTAGCTATAACACAGACTCTTAACAGTACAGTGTGGTGTCAGAAACCAAATCACCAAGTCTGTATTACTGAGATTACTGAAGAATTCAAATGTGTGATTGAGGCCTGCAGTTTGCACAGCGCTACACGTTTCCATTACTGGTTACCTACATTAGCCTAAAACCTCCATTATAAAACGGTACGGTATCTGGGGGAAGGGGGAAATTCAGTAAATCTGTTGTTTGTCCCAAGCACTGCATTGCTGTAAGGGGTTAACCACCCACCTGGATGGGCAAGGGTCCATATTGCACTCCTGTAGTTTGGGTTTGGGTTTGATATTCTCAGGGTAATAATGGCAATACTGGTCCACCACCACACGATTACTGCGCAGGTCAAAGCACTCTGCTGATGTCAGCTGATACCCTGTGTCCCAAAAAAAAGAGGTGGCAGACTTTTACGTAATGTGGGTAAGGTCCATTTGCTTTGTTCATGCATGCTGACTAGAAAAATAACGTGTATTTATACCTCCACCACAGGATACAGAACAGGGGAAAAAGTCAGTCTCTCTCCAGCGATGGACGATAGGCTGGTAGAAGATGAACTGTACCACACTGTCTACGCCACTGGCATAATGGACCTGATATATTAGACAGAACAAAGTTTGTTAAAAGAATAGGTCTTTCAAAAGAGAACCACTCTTACAGACGTTAATAGTTACTGCTGTAAAAATACTTGAAACGTATCTTACAGTTTGCCTTTCTGACAAATGAAAAGTCCGAATATTTAAAATCCTGTCAAAATTATCAGTAAAAGTTATTTATATATTTCACACACTGCACTGTGCTTAAGTAAACTAAACTGGACTAATTATGCACTGTTTGTAATGAAACAAGCAGTTGTTCAGTGTTGTAATGTTTCCTAACTCTAGTTATAGTCTACCAACAAGGCTCTAATTTTAAATTCCCTTTAACAGACTCTTATTTTTTGATTGTTAAGTTTTGGTTGGCAAAAATAAAATAAAATTATCAGAGTTATAACAGCTCAGTCACAAAGCTGCCATCACTCACTTACTTCAGGCAGCGGAATGATGAATGATTCTAAGTTTGACGGACGTCAGGAGAACACTACCAATTGAAATGCATAGTGCCAACAGTGATGCATGCATTTACTCTACAGCATGCATTTACACAATTAAATGCTACCACCTTTGTTTGGGGAAGACCCTTTCCAGCACAACTGTGCCCCTGTACACAGTAAAGTCTGATGAGTTTGGTGTAGAAGGACCACAGCGGCCTGCACAGAGCTTTGAAACCAAACTAACTGAACACCTTTGGGATGAACACAATCCAAAATCTTCAAGACTCGAAATTAATACCCATAGTTTTGGAATGGAATTTCGAACAAACTGTGATGAAAAGATGTCCACATACTTTTGGCCTTATATAGAAGTCCAGCCATGTTAGATGAACTACCACCATGATAAGGAACTGACAGAGGAATCTACATTTTGATTTCCAATGGGTGGGACCAATTTCACTCAGCTTTGTGGAAGTCCTAGATACAAGACTCACTTTAAATCAAGTGAAAGCCTAACCGAGGGGTTTCTGTTAGATGGTAAAAAGGGGGCAGCTCTTGGCTAAAGCTCAACTGGAGGACATACAGAGTAAATTATATGTTGATATATCCATGGGTGCCAGAGGCATTTTTAATGTGGTGTGTGTGTGTGTGTGTGTGTGTGTGTGTGTGTGTGTGTGTGTGTACAGCGCTCTACAACTCATCTATTGTCTGGCGAGAAAAAAAAAACAAGAGTGGGGGGCATAACTAATGATTTTGAAAATGGTTGTGGCAACCATGTATATATCTGTAACAAACCTGATAAAACATGAAATGCCATAAAAAAGATTCAGATAGCCGTATTTTATCTACACATAAAAATTGACTAAGGCACACTTTAAACAGCTAATCTTTAGAAAACGAGTGGCATGTATCCATGCAGACAGCACAACAAGTGGCAAAACAGCTCAGTCAGTGGCCAGGAACAGCCAGTGTGTGCCTGGTTTCCATGATGTGCAGCCAGCCATACTGAATCCATTTAGCTGTAAAGACTTGAGTGCCAGTCCTGTAGTTGTATAAACAAAGGATATTGATCAAAGTCCTGTGCTCACTACTCTACCATCAATTACACTGCTCTGACAGGACCTGTGAGAAAAAGCTCAACCACTGCTCCAAGTATAGGAGAAGTTTTTGTCTCTAAATTGTTTGTTTTGGAAAAAACTCCAGCTGTGATGAGGAAGAAGCTGATCATGGATTAATTACAGTATATAGTAAAGAAAGTAATTGCTAAATAATTTATTTGTATGAACATACAGTAGATTTGGTTTTGTAATTGATGCATCATCGTACTTTACAGTAAAGTGCAAAATTACAGTAAAGTGCAAAACTCATTTATTATTATTTAGATTCGGTTTGGATTATTCAAATTCTTTTTACATTTTAAGTATATGTATCAGCTTTCACTCTACTTTCCACAGTCTTCTCAAAAGTTAAGGGTGCACAAAACTGAAGAGAGGATAAAATAAATACTGAAATACTGAGTGTACTATGAAGAAACGGTGATCAATGAAATTTCAACGGTTCTGTATATTCATAAATGTGTTAAATGTCTACAGTGTACCCTCTAAAAATCAGGAGTAGTTTTGGGGCTGGAGTAAAGGTTTAGGTCAGGGTCCAAGTTAGGTTTTTGGTTGAAGTTATGTTAGGTTTAGGTGAGAGAAAATGGTAAAATAAATTCAATAAGCAAGCATCTATAGCGTATCCACAGTGGACCATAAAATAATAAGAGTTCAAACACAACAATCACAAAAAAAAGAAAAAGTGCACATTACTATACTAGTATAACCCTGAGACCAGGTGTCATCAGTCAATCCAGCCATCACTGCAGTCCGTGAGGGAGATTATGGACGTGATGCTGCTTTGACAGGCTAATGCCTCATGAAGATTGGAATGGGGCACACAGCCAGCAAGACCACAAGCCCTACAAACAATTCGCACACACACACACACACACACACACACACACACACACACACACACACTCTCCTTACGTCACAGCTCTAATGGCAGTGGTTACAATGCCCTTACTCTTTTAAAGCTGCCTGGCATCGCTTTAACTTTATAGCTAACAGACGTCCAACGAAGACACTCGAATCCCATTACCTTCGAAAAACAAAACACAGCTGACCTCAGGCTGACCCTTTCACACTCTTGCAACATCTGAGACGGTTTGTCCACACCTCGACCACACTTATGAGAGCAAAATAACAGCAGTGCACTGTCCACTGCAAATGAAGGGTTACACATTTCCTCTAGGAGAAACGTGACACTTCAAAGACGCTTCACAGATCCAGAGATTTTGTTCTCTCTCTTCACAGCTGAGTTTGGATCGAAGCTTCGGGACGAGGCCTTGCCCAAATAAACCTCAGAGACTCGTCACATTCCTTGGCGGTGACAAAAGTGTTTCATACTATGGTAAGATATCGTTCCCCATGCGTCCTTGCTGAGCCAGGCCTGGAGCTGGGTGAAAACACCCAGCACCTCCAAACCTTCATCAACTAATAAAGCCGTCTATTGAAAGCACACACTTGTGAAACCTACTGCCCGAAAACATAGGCTTCATCTCCGACTCCCTGTTGGTCCCAGATGAATTGTGCGACAACCCGTTCGAGGCTTTTTGGATCCCAATCATTCGTTGCATGAAAAGAATGAAACTCAATCCATCGGAGGGATTTAGAAATTCATTGCATTCTGAGAGCTGTTCAGAGCCAAAAAATTATACAGCACGCTACAGTACAGATGTGTTTGTATCTTAAGTCATTGAAGCAGGTTTATGTAGTGAAAACTATTGAAAAACGGACAGAGTTCTTAGATATGGTTTAAATGGGCAAGTTTATAAAAAATGTATTGGATGTTCTAAATATTGGAAAACGGTCCAGAGGAATTGAACAATTCACACATTTATTTACAATGGAACAACTGTCTGGCTGGTTTTAATGAGTTTTTCCACTCTGCTACGCCTCTCCAAAATCTGTGATATGATTTGGCCATCGTCCTGGTACCGGATTAGAAAATTAGGCATTTACCACTTCTCAGATTTCTGTCTCTGACCGCTCCTATTTATTGTGTTATTTGGATGTGTTTTAGTAGAACAAGGGTTGTTTTTACTGGCATTTTCCATATGTGGGCTGCTTCTCTTTGAATGGCTATTTTCATTAAATGTATGATGGCCAGCACATTAATCTAGGGTGCTGCTCGGCAGACTGGGTAAAAGTCAAGGAGAAATAATTAGTATGTGGCTTGTAGCCAGGGATCTAATTAACTTTTGGAAGGCGATGGAGGTGCATAGGAGACCTGCATTGAGACAAATCCACCAGGGGACTCCAGAGTGCTGAGTGAAGCTCATAATATTCATGGTACTCTATCCTTACTTCCTCTCTGACACCTTGCATGTGCCCCAAGCTGGCACAGAACGTGAGCATGTGAGAGGCGGAGTATGAGAGAGGGATAGAAAAGGGCAGACACAGAAGATTTCCATACACATTACTATATAAAATCATTGACTTTTCTGATACCATGTTGATCCTGGTGGTGAATTTTAAATATGTTCTGCTGAATGAATGATTACAGCTTCATATTTGTGCTATAGTTGAACATTCCCGCTACATTTGTACAACAAAAGTGTCAATATATTTGTTACTGCGATGCGACACTGAGCGATTTAAATATCAAATGTACACATAAGTCACATAAGTAGCAAAGCACCTCATCATAGGAAGAAGCTTTTTTCTCTGGGCCCGTTTCACAAGAGGAATCCAAACATTAATTGTATACATGCCAGCATACTTTAACCATGATAAAACTAAACAACTGGTCACTCAACAGCTGAAAAATCCATGAAATTTGACATTTTTTAGTATGTAATAGTTTTGGGATTGTCTTACTTTGACAGTAAAGTCGGCTTCCAGTGGTCCAGCGATTCTTAGGACCTCCTTATCTGAGAGTTTCTGGAAGTCAATAGTGGTGTTCTCCAGAACATACTGCTTGGTCCCGTCCAGAGAAAGTTCTTCCTTAACCCCCTGTAAGGTCTTACTCTCCAGATCTATAATAATAATTAAAAAAACAATACAGTGTTTTTACAGTTTGTTTAGTAAGCGATTTCTTCATATATGTGAAATATCATAAATGACAGGCCAAAGAGATTTGGTAACAAGAGATTCAAAGTATCTTAACCAAACCACGACTGGCTTTGAAATGCTAAAGAGTTTTAAGAATAGCTGAATAACCCATACACTGAAACATTCTCTTACATTTGTTATTTGGAGGACTGAGCTGAAAGGACCAAACAAGTTTATGCAGGTATGTACTGAAAAGGAAAATCTCTTGGAGTGTGTGCTGCCTTGTTTTTCCATAACATGATCTAAAGTCAACCTTCAACTAATGTGGTTTTGTCTCAATCCAGTTTGGACATTCACACAACAACAAAGGACACATCCAAGAGTGTCAGTCATTGCCAACAGCCAGCTGGTTACTATTTGGTTGAGAACGAAAATTGCTAAAAACGTGTCCATGATAAAAAGAACTACAAGGCATCTTCAAGAAAAACGTTTTTAGCTGGCTGCGATGAGAATGGAAATGGATGGAACATTTGTCTCAGATTTTAGCCCGTATTATGCGGATGGGTGTATTGACATCACTGATACTATGCCTGGAAGTCTCTGGATCTGAGCACACTGCGGCATTAGGGAAGGGGGTTGGGGTGGTAATTTGGTCTCCACTTTGGTCTCTACTTTTAGGGGTATGGTACTTGGACTTTTGCCCTACTACAGAACAAACTTATCATTAGCAGACATTACTGTAAAAACCTCCTGTTGAAAAAAAGACCCTGTCAAGCACCCCCCATGAGATAGCAATGAGATACTAACTTATGAGATGGTTCTTCTGCCTGATGGCTTACACGGTAACATAATATAGCAGCAGATTCAATACACTGACCACTAAAATGTGTAATGAGATTATTTTCTCCAGTAAAATAACAATCATTTTATGATGTTGCATTTATTTTGGTACAAAAATTACAAAGACAAAAATGAGTAGATTTTTCTTTAGCTTGTGTCATGAACTTTGGGCTAGAAACGTATGAATAGGAATTTACTATCCTTCAGTATCCTTATATATTCTGATTAAATAAATAAATCAATACCAAATACTTTTATGAGACCACTGACCCTCTCTTATTAACAGTACATTCAGATAAATGCCATAAAGGCATAATGACAGGAACAGCATAACCCACTCTTTATCTTCTCAGGTCTGAATGGAAGCCCCTGGACCTACCAAGACTTACTCAAGTGATCCGGGCCTTTCAGGACCAGCCGCACATGCCGGCTTCCATAGGGAATAACAATCACGGTGTCTTCGGCTGGGGGAAGAGAGGAAAAGCAGAAGACAGTGATTAAAGGGAATGAGAAGACTTTCATTGAAGTCAGATGTGGTCATTAAAATGATGTAAGCTGTGCAGAAACAAGTGAGTGAAACCAAGAACAATAGAAAACAAAACCCCGCACTATGTGCGATGAGTGGAATATGGCTTACTTGGGACACGTTTTCAAGCTTGCTGTTTAATAGGGTCAGCTTGGCTTAGGGATCTGTCCCAAGCATACTCCCTTGGATTTACTAGTCATAGTCATTCAACCCTCATAAAACTGCTAATGATAGACTGTTCTGGCTACAGCTTTGGCTGCGTTCGAACCATTCCCTATTCCCAGCTCTCAATAATGCAATACAAGCTGTAGATATCAAAGGTAGACAATTGTGGGGAAACGGAATTAAAGCCCTAACCTGCGACAGTGAAGCAAAGTGACGTAGCTAACCCAGCAGCGGAAGGTACGGGCATTAATTATTGTGGAGCTTTCACCATAACTGCTTAAAACTCATTTCCTTTGCAGAGGCAGAATTTGCCTTTGAGAAGTGCAGCACAGGTGCACAAGGGTTTAAATCAACCACATGTGCTCAATGCAGGCCACTGAGAGAAGCCAGACATTTTCAAACAATCTGCAACCAAAGCTGTTATTTAGATGGCTTGACAAGGCCATTAAAACATGCAATGGGAAAGCTGTAACAGTTTATACTGTGGTAGCTCTGAATTTTTGTGGACTTCAAATAACTGGCATGATCTTTTGCGTGTGTTTTATATAGTCAGCTATATAGTCTGTATAGTAATGGTCAACTACAGATTAATATACAAAAATACATGTATAAAAAAAAACTTTTTCCTTACTCTTCCCACTGGCATGCTGGGATTTGTAGTGCCCCCTCACGAGTCTGCAAGACGAGCCATCTCCATTACAAATGCCACAGTTGTCCTCTTTAGCGGTGCTCCCAAGCTCATGGTCACAGCCAACAATCTGCCAACAGGAAGGGAGAGGTCACATTTCCAGGCCTTTTACAAGCGCTCTGTTACTCCTTCTACTGCTCCATTAAGAAACTAATTTCCAGTGATCCAGGCCTGTTTCATAATTCAGCATGGTTCCAATCAGGAGAGCATAATCTAAATGAAAATCAGTGGCTTGAGTCACTGTTTGGATCTTAGGTCAGTGAAATGTTAGCGGTTCACAGCAATCTTCGCACTACATCACACAGCTTCAACTAAGGCACTGCAAGACTGTTTGAATTATGTGTATTGTGATTTAGAAATGAAACATCCCAAGACTGAGAAAATGCATTCAAGCGTAACCAAAGTTTTCCCTGGACATGAAAAGAAGCATAGAAATCTCCCTGTTTGGGCTGTACTGGTAAAGAATGTTAGGAAATGCTGATTCACATTCTCATTAGACATTTTTTAAGGGAATTTTCAAGGCCTCATGGAGATACCAAGAACAGAGTAGCATGTTCAGTGACGATATATTTAAATTTCTTGAAATAATAGTTAATTTATTTATTAATTTACTCACTGATTTATTGAACACAATATTCACTAAGTATGGTAAGATGGCCCCTCCTTAATTTAATTAAACAAACAGTGGCCCACTAGCAATTATTCGACATACAAAAGTTTCATTATGTAAAAAAGATGACCTAAATCAGGGCTCACTGGGGTGTCTTTTGTTTATATGTTATCATCATCATGTAGAGATATGGGTTAACTACAAATAGACCGTATTCTAAAGGGGAATTTTCGCCATTTTGCTCTGCTGTCAGTTAATGCATCACTATAATTTAACATATTAAACAAGAACGCTGAATTAATATTGCCACATTACACAAATAAAAATGCTGCTTTATTGGTTAATCTATTTTTGCATATTTCATCTTTCATATTTTTTACAACACAATCTTACCGCTGTAACATTGTACATAATACAATCAATAATGTTCGCTAAAATAAAGTTCTATTTAGAAAAATCATTTAGCCCATAGCCTTTCATTATAATACTCCTCTATGATAAAAGGGCAAAGCTCAGTAATAAGTAATAAGCTCAGGTATTCCAATTTCTGCTTGGTTTTACATGCTAAATATTTACAATAATCCAGGAACAATAGCTAGCAAACCTGACAAGCCCCACTGATGCACATGTCCAGAGACTCCGTGTAGCAACGAGTCCCATCCAGCACTTTGGGCGCCAGCTCTACGACCAGGTCTGTGCCCTTTGCTCTGCACTTGAGGGCGCATGGGTTATCAGGGTCATTATCCACCGGGAGCCACTCGTAGTAACGGCCCTGGTAGCGCACGTCAGCGTGAGCGGAGCACTGCTGAGCACGGAAGTCTCCGGAGTCTGGTGGGCAATCCTGACAAGAGGTTTCACAGCGTAACAGGAAAATGAAACACACTCCATTCCACAACACCACAACAAAGGAAAAGGTCGGGTGCGACTTTTGTTTCATCTTTCTGACAAGTTATATGTAAAAGCTAAACGCTCACGTCATAAACACACAGGGTGAACAAACACATACATACCACATTACTGCATGTGCGGTATTTGATATTCTGACCCTCACAAGCCCTGTGGGAGAGAACATAATCAAATTCAGATGCTTATTTATTTATTAACACAGTGAGTACGGGTGATGACAGAAGCAGAGGAATTCTCATGAATGGATTGGATGAATGTGGATTCTAAACTCACAATCAGTACCATATTGTTTAAAAAATGTGTTTTATTCAAATTTGTTATTCTTCTGTTCAGTCTGTTTAGTCTTGTTCCATTGGAAAGGGCATTTTTCTTTTACATTTTTTAATCATCAAACAAAGTGAAAAAAAGTTGTATGTTCAGACTGAAACATGCTGTAGCTGTAATTCATCATGAGCTTAAATAAACATACAAGAAATGCTTATGGCAAAATGGCCAACAAATGAAGTTGGGCTGCAATAACAAATCCTTTTAATAAAGATAATGTATACTATAACAATGCTGATAATAAAAAAAAATTGTTAACAAGTCTTGCTTTTGATTAGTTGGACCGACCATGTTTAAGATTCCTGTCTATGGTTAAGCCACCTGAAAATACAGACAGGATGAAAATACAGTGCAGGATGTGCCTGACCCTTTTAGTAGTATGGTGACTTCTGCAAGGAACAGCAGGTCTTAAGTCAGACCTTTAAACACGTCCTATTTTGAGAGAACTTTTGACATTTTGTAACTGAAATTATGAATGTTGCCAGGGTGCCCTCATGCTTTGAGGCTTGGTGGTGATGAGTGATAGATGAGGAGTGCAGCTCATTCAAAAGAGGTGGGGAATTGAAACAAAGGAAGTGCTTTCACTTCAGCAACATAAGTGAAATTCCACTGTCATAAGGCCTTAGCTAATCTGGAGTTGTGATTAGAAGGTACGTGGCAATATTGTGAGTCATAGACTCACAAGGGATCAAGGTCTTTATGATATTATTTCAGAGGAGACCACGGAGGAGACTATATATGAGTTAAGCAGCTTGGCAAAAGCATTAAATCTAGGACATATGCAGACTGGTTTCTATGCCAAATCAAACAGTCGTGAGGCCCTGACTAACTGATGGAAGATGGCTGAGGGACAGACAGTGCGGAAAGAGACTGGCATGAAAAAAACGATGCGTAGGTAATTTATTCCTGTCTTGAACTCACAACCTCCATTTATGATACTGGGTGCAGGATTCAATATGGTGTTGCCAATGGGATGACTTTGTCCATGCTGTGACACAAACTGGGTTTGAAAGTTCTAAACCAATCCAGCACCTTGTGAAGTGTGCGTAGGGGTTTCTTGATGTAGACATAAGCAAGCAAGGCTAAAAAGTCCATGACAAGATTTATTTGATGGAGAATCAGGAGAACATTTACATTATTTAGCAGACACTTTTATCCAAAGCGACTTCCATTCCCTAACTACAGGGGACAGTTTCCTTGGAGCAACTTGGGGTTAAGTGTCAACTTGCTCAGGAACCCAGTGGTGGTTTACAGAAGGTAGGATTCAAACCCATGACCTCTTGGTCTAGAGGCAAGTATCCTACCTACTAGTGCAGGGGTGTCGAACTCCAGTCCTGGAGGGCCGTGGTCCAGCACCTGGTTCATCTCACCAGTGAATGTGTTTAAGGAGGAGAACCGGCAAACTGTACTGGACACCAGCCCTCCAGGACTGGAGTTCGAAACCCCTGCACTAGGCCATCCTGGCCCTCAAAGTCTTAAGTACTAAGAACCAGCAAAATGAGCCAAATTGTGCAATTTTTTGCCATGTACTGTGCCTAGTAAAACACAACATTTCCTTCTCTCATTCATGCATGTGCACAAAACGTGGAATAACCATGTAAAAAGTGGGTGGAGATATTACACATGCAACCAATTACACTGCAATCAGACAGAGGCATGAGCTTCAAACATATGCTGAAAGAATGCTTATCATCCAGAATAACAGTGTTAAAACTGATGGATCTGTTGGAAACGTGTGAAGATGCAGCTCAAAATGTTTTGATGCTGGTGTGGGTTAAGGTGCTTGAAGCCCTTGGTGTTCAATCAGTGTAACATTGCATGCTCAATACCATAATTAATAGATTGCCATTGATTTCCATCTTGTGGACTGAAAAAGTCTATTCAAGAAGGTGAACGGCAATTCTGCAGAATCACTGCAGAAAAGGTGAGGTTGAATGGTCCTGAATGGTGACCAACACACACATATGCAGCCACCGCAGCCTCTATGCTTCCGGCGCTGTAGTCAAAAACGACCTTCTGAACAGCAGCGCATAACAAATTTTCTGTCCGACCAAAGGAAAACAAGATTTGACAAAATCATGGTTATGTTACAGTTTTCAAAGTAAGCAGTGCTGATCTAAGATCTGTTAAGGCCATAACGACTCCCGCATGGGTAATTGCCATGCATGGGTAACACATGCACACAAAACCCTAACAAGCACTGAAGTGGCTGGTCAGAAACACTAAATTAATCACGCTAATGATAACGATAATACTTGTCAACAGTTGGACTCATATTGCACATCACAGATTACAAGTACTAGTGGAAAATTCATAAACAAATGTCATAATATTGATACATCTGATATGAACAAGTGCTGTGAAATACGGCCAATCTGTAATACATGAAATATGTTCACATTGTGAGGCTCTGCTCAGGCAGAGTCAGAGAAAGCAGAGAATTTAATTTCTAACCAGTAGGGGGTCAAAAAGAGAAGACAGGATTGAACCACAAATGGGGCTCGGAAAATAACGCATAAGACAAAGAAGAAGATGATGATAATGACGAGGAAGAGAAAGACAAAAAAAAGGAGAGAAATGTATAAAAATGAGAAAGAAAGAGAAAGAAAGAACAAGCTAACAAACGAATGAATGAACAATGGAACAAACAAAAGAAAGAAAGACAGAAGCCTAGACTGAAAAGTCCAGGAGCTCTGCTGTTCAAACAATGAGTATATTATAACGTCTTGACTAATATAAAGATGAAATAAAATACATCAAAACAATGACACATGTTCCTGTCTCTCAGAGTCTGTGATGGAGCTCGGCCTTGACAGTAAGGTCACAGAAAACACTGAATCCAAACCTGCACCGCTCACACACAAACACTTCAATATTAATCCCAGTAGTGTGTGACACTTAACTGTCCCACACACCACTGCCATATGTACAACCTTATAAATCTATCAGTACAATTCAATCAGTTGCATATGAAATGAACACAACACATGCGAGTACATACTGAGCTGGTTTGGTGTGACAGTGTACTTGAAACAGTTCCATTCTGAAATCTCAAGTGTGGAATTGTTTTTGGGTCCGTGTAAAGAACACACGCAGGGTGGTCCGACATAGCATGTGTTGTTAGCATGCCTCATTGAGCTGGCCAATGACTAATTGGCATCATATGACCTTGACTTGCATGACCACTCAACCACAGCTTTGGACGCCATCCACTACAATATTACTACGTTACTTTACGATTACTGCTGATTAGGGTTTCAGCACTTACTGTAAGTGTTGCATTCAACTTCTAATTCAATTTCTTGGTTTACTGATTGTAAATGCAAGAAATATGTTTTTATTGGAAGATCTGAGACTGGTATAAACACTTTGTCCAAGAGTGGGCTTTGTGAGTTTGGCACGGACTTGAGGCAAAACCAAAATATACACTTCCAACAAGTAACCACAATGTAGGCCTACTTTTTCCCCTCAGTGTAGCACACTATTGGTCTGTCAAGCTGAGCCATTTTCTTAATCTCTCATTTCTCCATTGCTTGGCTGTCTTGTGTATTTAATTGTTTTACTTTAACGAATTATCCCCACTCTTTGAAATGAAAGAAAGAAGATTTTCTTGCTGGATATTCATTTCACCTGACCAAAAGCCTAATGCATGATACCACAAAGACATAAAAAAAAGGCAAGAGCATCATTTTTTACTATTTAGACACAAAATTTAGAGCATTAAAGGAATTTAAAAAATCTTTTATAGGATTAAGGGCACTTTCCTATTCGTGTTTCTATAATTACGAGGAGTGTTTACATAATAGTTACCCAAAGAATCAACCATGTGGGTCTACAGGAGAGAAAGAGTAAGGGAAGTAAAGGTATATAGAATACTGTGCATTCTATATACTGTGTAAAATCACTGTGGTCCAAGTTTGTGTGTATGTGTGTGTGAGTATCAAGGCCTATTTTGTTTATATGAATATAGTAGCACTGGTGTCATATAACAATATTCATTTCTAGTTTCAGTGATTACTTAACTGAAGGCCTCTATGTATGCCATTTGCGGGGTTCTTAATAAAATACATAAAATACATAGAAACTCATAAAATACATAAAAGCTAAACAAATAGTGAGTTCTCTCTGGAAATATTCTTTCTGTCTGGTTAATGTTTACAATACTGTGTAAGCTTCCCTTTGGTGTCATTTTAAGAGAAGCAGTACAGAACAAAGCGGTCTAATCAAAACAAGCTCTGTAAGGTTTGTGAGACATTCCTTTAGCATAGAGTAGCAGTTTTCAGTACGGGTTCATTAACTTCATTAAAGAACTCGTTGCACGCAAAAGTGAATTTCCCCCACTTTTCTGAAATAAAAGAGTTGTTTGAAAACACTGTTTAGTTTACTTCCAGTCTAACCAAGTCTAATCTTACAGTCCATATCAAGCTGCAAAACAGCCCACTGTGTGCTCACTCACTTTTTAAGATTTCATGAAAACTAACATCACAGCCTAGATCATTTCTTTATGGCAGTTTGTAACGAAACAACAGTAACAAAACCAGACTGTTCACTGAGAAGGATCAAGAAAAATTTAACTCATGATAGGTTTTGGTATATAAATCTACACAAATATGCACAAAAACTTAACATGTGGGCCATTTAATGATAATTCATATATCACCAGATATGGTAAAACGCCACCCAGCACTTGTGACTGTGTGTGTGGGTGTGTGTGTGTGTGTGGTATGGAGCTGTCAGAATGTGATGTTGATTCTGATAATATGTACTGGTACGTTTGACAGATTCTGACACACATATGTGCGTGTATACACAAATCACTGGCCCTGGAAAGCCTTCCAAATGTGTGTATATATGTGTGTTTGAGTGTGTATGTTTTTCTGCTCCGAGGCTTTGGGCTGAGGTGTTGCAGGAATATTTACAGTGCTCCCTCAGTAGCACACAAGGGCCTTGTGTGGTTCTCTTAATAGAGCTTTGATCTGCAACCAAGGCCAGGCTAACTGATCCCCATTCCCCTGCGATGAATGCCCGCTTTACCCACATTCCAAACTCACAACCCCCCCACAAGGCCTGTCAGTTCACACAAACACGCCCCCCCCCACACTCAGAAACCTAACCGCAGCTCCTCGTAAAGGCCTGAACCTCAAACAACTCTTAACATGAAATCACAGAGGTCAATTTTACTGCCATTTCAACTTGAGGTTTTTACTCAACCGAGTGGCTCTCACTCACACACTGATGCCTTAATGAAAAGTGCTCTGTATAATCAAACCGCAAGGCAGAAATGCTCCTTCATTTTGGAGTGGGGGTCGGTGAAGGGGTGGGGGGAGGGGTATTTGGGCCAAGCAGAACCATTTTCAGTTTGTAAAGAAGCCATATAAAGAATAACAGACCAAGGCAACGTGCAGTCCAATTTCAACAGAGTCCAACATCATGATCGCCGCACAGGTCATGTAGCGTAATCAGAAATGTGTAATGAGCTATGGGTTCGCAGCAATGGTAAAGGCCTGGGGGGCTGAGGGCACATGGAAGCCAGACCCCCGCATTTTGTCATTTTGAGTTAGAATCAAAAACTAACTAGACAAACAAAAGGCTCTCTGGTGGAGGGAAAAAGTTGCAAATTCTATTATCACTAGCCAAGCTGGTCTAACTCTAAAACCCAACTGCTAATGAAAGATTTGAAAACTTTACACACTGTAATGTCCAGCTGATTTTATGCAACAACTTGATGAGCCCAAAAGACAGAGATCTTGCATCTACATTAAAAAAAAATTCAAATTAAAAAACAATTAAGAGAATATATTAACTCAAATTACCAAGCTGTATCAACCTTGATATTATATACATTTCACAATGACGTAAATCGTTTCTCCAAGCACATTTGTGTATTCAGCATATTCAAAAAAATAATGTGTCTACATCAAATTTTATATTTTATAATGAAGTAAATCATTGCTAAGTAATCATAACCAATCTGAACTGATGTAAAAAATGTACACCTGCAGTGTATCCTTCCAAATGTAGAATTTTGAAATGGTTTTTGGATTGGATATATGGTACTAGAAAAAAAAAGCTCTGGCATGATATACACAATGTTCTTTTAATGTCCTTCTACACATATCTTTTTTGTAAAAAATGATTTTTGTGTTCAGTTCTTCAGCAAAGCAAAAGCAATAATATCTCTTCTTTAGGTCCCATTAACTATTTTTGGGCACCAGTATTTTTAAGAGTATAATACAGCATCCAGTTTGACCTCCATATGTATAAGGGTAATACACTAGTATCTTAGTTGTAGCACATCCTACGTGTATCATCTCGTCGACGTGGTAGCATTGCACAAATCTCTAGACAAAAGGACCTCACCTCTTATTTGATCTGCATACCACAAAGCATGGAATCCATGAGTACATTCCACAGATATTCCCCAGCCAATAAATGTGACAGTCTTTAGAAAGCAGCCTCCCATGCCCCAGCAATCTCTATAATTGGCTTCCTGATTGTAAGCACAGCCCCCTCTTAAATGAATTTCTTGAATCACCGCTGCATGGAGTGGGTTGTGATTTGAATGTGCTTTATGTGCTGTCGATAATCAAGTCTGCTCGTTTTACCAGCCATGTCATCTGCTGAAATACAGACGTCGGCTGGAGCCCATTTGCCTGGGAAACACAAGCAACAGAGGGGCTTTCTTGACCCACAAGGAGTCTTTAACAGTCACATAAAATGTATTTTGAGCACTTCTATTACAGCCCTAGGGAAAAGTGTTCAAGCAGAGATTTACTCGCGCCATTAGGGGCGCGTCCACATCCATTTGGCGCATGTTGAACCACGCGGCGAGAGGGAAGAACTTCCATCACACAGGATCTTAATGGGAACCAGTCGAGAATTTTAGAACTGAAGGATTACACCTGACTTCTTTAAGTGCATTCTACAAATTGTCAATGGATGTTTTCATTATGGTGTAATTTTTCGAGGGACTTGGGGGACCTGTACAGTTGAGCGTGAATTAATTTCCCAAGAGGATATTTTTGCACAGTCCAAAGCATTCCTTTCTTATGAACAGAGCAGGCAATGTTACTTTTAAGTTGGATGACTGTGTATTTCATTTCTGAATAATTCAAGAGCAAGTTTCAACAGGTGTTGACAGTGTGTGTGTCAAAGCTAGTTGTTGATGGATTTGTTAATAATGCAAAAAAGCCAAAAGAAGACACATTTTACAGGGATTTTACCCATGATGGGAAGTATAAGCAATATTCCATAAGCAACACTGCTTACTAATGGGCAATAATTCATATCCAATCATCCATATCCAATCATTTAGAGTCTTAGGTCAAAACACACCAAAACACTTTTTGTCCATAGCCATGTCACAACAAAGGCTTTTAGATTCTATGACAAGTGTTTGTTTTTATCATCCCACATGTTGAACAACCTGGCAGTTCAATATAGAATTCAGTAGATATGTGATCATACAAGCCAGCATCAAGTTTACAACAGATTGAAATGTTGCTTAGCCAATAAGATTTTAGAATCTATATACACTGTGAATCCTCTGTATTATCTTGCTGCCTAGACATAATAGAATTCAACAAAATGAAAAAGAAAAGGCAAATACAACCCCAAATTAAAAAAAAGATGGCATGGTGCGGATAAATGCAACTAAAAATGCAAATAAAATTTACATTGCCTTTTTTTTATTGCAGACAGTATAACTTCAAGATATTTCATGTTTTGTCTTTTCAATTTATTTTATTTGTTAATATAAATCCATTCCTGCATTTCAGGGCTGCAACACATTCCAAATATGTCAGAATGGTACCACTTTGTAATGTTGTTGTTCCTTTTCAACACTAAAAAGACATATTAGCACTGAGGATGCGAAGCACTGAAGCATTTCAGGTGCTCTTTAATATCATTCCTTAAAAAAATGTTACGATGTGCAACAGTCATTTCAAAATTTCTACACATTCTCTATTGGGGAAAGGTCAGGACTGCAGGCAGGCTAGTCCAGTATCTTTCACACTGTTCTTCCACAATCATGCCTTTGTAATTTGTGCAGAATGTGTTGTTGAAAAATGCATGGATGTCCCTGGAAAAGATGTTGTCCTGAAGGCAGTATATGTTGCTCTAACATCACAGAAGTATGAATGACCATTGCCAAGGGCACTGACACACTCCCTACATTGAGAGACCCCGGCTTTTGGACTTATTGCCGAAAATAGTCTGGATAGTTGTTTTCATTTTGGCCCAGAGCAGACGGCATCCAATTCTTCCAAAAAGATTAATCTGACCACAATACACGTTTCCACTGTGTGATGATCCATCAGAGATGTCTCCAAGCCCAGAGAAGTGGACACTGTTTTTGGATAACATACGTCTTTATTTTTGCACAATAAAGTGTTAAGTGGCATTCATGAATGTAAGTCTGCTTGACAAAGGCTTGCCATAGTAAACCTTATACCATGTGGTTATATCAGCTTTTGATGAATGACGGTTCTTGATGTAGCACCGTCTGAGGGATCAGAGATCACTGGTGTTCAGCTTAGACTAACTCACTGGCTCTCTGCACACTGAAATCGCCTGTTGACATCAGCTGTTTAAAATCACACCATTATTTATTTTTTTACCTCATTACAATGCCTACATTTCCCTTGTCACAATTATTTGGGAGGTTGGGAATTGATGTATAGTAACAAATACATTTTTTTCTTAAAAGTTTACCAGACAAAACCAGGAACATCTTGGCTTCAAATAGCTATGAAATAAAAGTAAAGTTTTCTTTTTAGAAAAACAGTGTGCTTTTTTTTCCACGTTTTTCATATAGTCCCAACTTTATCTGAATTTGGGGTCGAGTTGTCCTGTCAAAATGAAACAGACGAGGTGAATGTGAAAGAGAATATGTGACAAGTGTGAACGTGAAAAATTGCTTACTTGGAGCTAAGGCAGCGTCTAAGGGAATATGAAGCTCCTCCTCCGCAGGTGCGTGAACACTCGCTCCACGTGCCCCAAGCGTCCCACAGCGTTTCTCTATCCTCCTCCGAGCGTGCTGTCCGAGAGCTCTGCAGATTGAGCCAGTAAGTGTGGGATTATGTGGTGTATGTGAGAGAGAGAGAGAGAGAGAGGGAGAGAGTATACAAAGTGAATGATCTTGAAATGAGTATGCAGAATTACAGAACAATGTTTTGTCTACCACACAAACACACGTGCACGCACACGCAAAATGATCAGCAATTCAACTACATTTTAGGGAGTAGCATTAAAATAGAGTAGCATAAAAAGGTATTTGAATGAGTAGCTTGAAAATAATGTGACCATGTTTTTTCAATTTTGCATGAAGTCACAATAACTCACAATATCAGAGTCGAGCTCAGCAACCCCCTACGCTCACCCTGTCAGCACTTTTAGCTCACTTCTTCATTGGCTACAAAAATTCAAGGTGAGGACAGCCGAGACAGTACGAAGGCCAAGGTGATCCACAATAGCTTCCTTCACTGTACAGGCCAACAGTGCCAGATCCAAACTGGCACTGAAAGGGGCATGGGTATCTGAGGCACCAATCAGAGGTCAAGCGCTTCAACTAACTTCAATACAGCCGCTCTAAATTGCCAGACTCAATCTTAGCTGATTACAGGTACTCAGCAAGCCAATCTTCTGAAACCAAGTCTTTCATTTCTTGCCATTGGCCCATTGTTGCTTTGAGTAGCCGCACATTTCATTAAACTTCATTAAAATCTGACCAGCACGTTTCTGGATAAAGTAAGCAGAAATGCATAGAGCTTATCTAGGTGTACCAGCCGATACCTGTCCTTGAGTGCTGATTGGGATTGCCATGATTGTTATAAACTAGAGTGAAGGTGATAATTACCAGTTCACAAAGATCCATGCTGAGGGGCATGATCGGATAAAACTGTTCCAAAAAAAGTGTGAACATGATGGGAGGAGAGATTCCAAGCCAGTGAAAACAGTTGCGTGTCTGTCTGCAAGTGAATGGAAGGATATAAGGTCTGGTAGGAAATGGTCGAAACACTCGTGTTTCCTCCAGCATATTTCTGTCAGATGTCAGAGTCATCCTCTTACACAGTGAAACGTTACACCTTTCTTAACACGCTCCAGCCTATTTTTCCCCTGCCATAATTGTGCAGCAGAGCGTCTCGCTGCAAGTAGATATGAGATAGGAATCTAGTTCCAAGATCAATATTATGAAAACTTGAATTCAGCACTTGCAAGGACAATGTGCATCTCAGGCATTGCGTGACAACCAATGGAGTGGCAGCCTTAAGTCTGGGACAAAGCCAAAGATTACAGATCAAAATCTAATTTTGTTTTCACATGGGACTTATCACTCACAGAATATCTCGCCTCGTTTCTGGGTCAGGTATCCAGCTGGACAGAAAAATATGAGTGGAGTTGTCATGATATAGAAGGTGGGACCTGTTCCTATTTATTAAACAAATTAGAAACACACACACACATACACACACACACCTACAAGCAAATTAGAAACACACACAGACACACACACACACCTCTCTCTCTCTCTCTCTCTCTCTCTCAGATCG
>JBBPDB010000011.1:13220726-13234406 GCA_037974465.1 Brachypetersius altus
AGGAGATGTTGGTCTCCCACTTCAGGTCCTGGGAGATGGTGGTACCCAGGAACTTGAAGGTCTCCACAGTAGGCACCGGGCTGTCTGATATGGTGAGGGGAAGAAGTGCTGATGGATGTCTCCTGAAGTCCACTGTCATCTCTACTGTCCAAAAGTTATGAGATGTATAACTGAACACCTCCATGTAGTCTACGCCTACCACACAAACCCTTTCCCTTTGATATTGTTCATTAGAATGGGTGCACACTTCCAAATGACCTAATGTAGAAAAAGGAATTCTATAAGAAAGCACTGAGAATTGAGACAGTAAAGTAAAATGGCTTAATTTTGTGTATTCATGAATTATGTACCTCATCAAAGAATGGATGAGAAGTCGTGACAGGGTGCCCAAACTATGCTGGGACTATTTCTTTTTTTGTTTGTTCACTGTTTCAAAAGTTTAGGCTTTTCACTAGAGCTCAACCAAAATGTTCAGGAGTTACGGGGATGAACAAAAATACAAATGAATTTATTCATTACTTAGTTAATTAAAAAAAAACTAAGATTGTCTCAGCATTTAAGCATCTAGAGAATCCTGGCCGAGTTCTTCACTGAGGCAAAAAAATGTAAGATTAAATCTAATAAAATCAAATCTAATCAGACGTCGCACTCTCAAGGGCAGTGGGGTGGGATGTAATGGCCAGGGGTAGGAAACAAAAGCATTTAATGATCAGTTATGTCACCAAACTGAACCAAAACATTCTGCTTGCTTTTGTTACGTCCCTCCAGACAATGTGATGGCCTTGCATTAGTAAAGTAATTCAAGTAAAGTGGCCCTTACAGTCATGCTTGAAATCACCCAGCACACTGTGTTATTATTCTCTCCATTTAACCCTTTCACTCGCATGAAGCACCGGGTGGCCAGGAACCCGAGAGCAGTATGGGGACTGTTCTTTGTTCAAGGAGACCTCAAAAGGTGCTACTGCCAGTCCTGGGATTCGAATCAACCACCTTCCAATCACAGGAGCAACTCCCTAACCACCAGACCACCAGCCCTAGTGAGAACTAGGCTTGTCACGACACTGTCACGACAACAAGTATCGATACGATACTATTTTCGATTCTACAGGGGGAAAAAAAACAAACACAGAAACTTTTTGAAATAAAAACATTGAAGTGTGCTCAGGAGTGTGCACTGGTTCTCTGTGGAGAGCTGAGGGTCCCTATACAATTTTGCGGCACTAGATTTGATTAGACAAACAAAATGCTCCGTTTTTTTTGTCTACTCAAAACTGTACAGCATCTTTGGGTATTTTGAAAAGCGCTTTATAAATTAAATGTATTATAATTATTATTATTATTAGCAGACTCAGAACCTGGCAGTGTATTTAAAGGCGCAAGATGCTTTTTTTTCCCTCCGCAGAGATCAATGTGGGAAGGTTTTGGGCGAATAACGGGATCACCATGGGTTAGAAAGCAAACAAGTTCAAATGGAGATCTACTGGCATGTAACGGCTCGGAAAGTCTTTGCTCTTGGGATCGACGCGCCGGGAGGAGATCTTCGCTGCCAGCCATGTTCCATAGGTCTGAGGGAGCTGAGGGTCTGTGTAAAATTTTGCGGTGCTAGGCTGAGTTATGAGGCTGTCATGTAAACATTGGGTCCTCCAGGTAGCCAGAGGAGGGGCTGCCTGGTATTGATTAGTACTGAGAATAGATTTTTTTGGACAACCCTAGTGAGAACAACATCAAAACAAAAAAGCTGGCATGCTGCAGTTTTGAATACTGACAAGTGATAAAGCTACATGTTAGATAAGCACTACGATTATACTTTAAACCTGATCTTCTATGCGTGGCTGATTTTCTATACATGTCATAGTTCAGGTTATAACCCCCTTTACTGAGGGCTAATGAGGAGCATATGCCTTTGATTCCTCTAACGTTAGCTATATGTTGACTTTGGCCTGTTGGATCTATGAAGGTACATGATAGTGATATGATGGGAGATGGTCAATGAGATGTTTGACTCGAGGGCTTGCAGCTCCTTTGGGTCGCCTGGACTGGTGTGCATGCTGGGAAAACAGCATATTTTCATTGCAAAACTCAGCCAACTGGAGGATATCAGATATCAGCTACTCTTACAGTTGACCAGGAGCATTGATGTTGAAACTGAACAGTGAGTTTCGTTCATTTTGGGAGGCAGTGGAGTGAGTGTTTATGGAAAACGCAAATCTTACATGCTGCAGCAAAGCAGTGTTAAAGTAAGGTGCCTGCTTGGCAAAGGCTGAGGCTGCTCTCATGCTTTTTCTGTCTTCACCATTGAGAAATCAAGCTGTGGGGGGAACACTACAGGTGCATTCACTAAATCATGTAAGTGTTATTCCTAAAACTGTATTTTCAATCATTTTTTTTTTCTGTGATTGAGTGTGCGTGTTTACAGTGTTAATATTTCCCTCGATGGATCCCTGCATTCAATTGATGGGTCTGGCGTGTGGTTCTGCTAAAGCTATCCAGCCTTAGCCCCCCTCTCAACAGTGTTATGAATACAAAGCTGTCAATCAGCTCAGGGAACTTAAACAGATGTGAGACAAATGAAATCTGTTTGCTATGGTTTGATATTCAATTCAAACTGCTCAGTTCCATGCTTTCAGTAACTAAGGAACCAGGCTCAGTTCCTAGCCCACAAGCCAGCTGGCCAAGCTGCTAGCACTGGTTTTAAAGTCAGTAAGAACAAAATCAAGCTTTTCATCTTCATCAAGCTGTGGTCACATCAAGCATGAGTAAAACAAGCAATTTGCTTTCGGAAGTGGTTTATTGTGCTTCGTGGAAAGTTCATCTGGGGGAACTTTAATCCTGCAAATTTAGAAACCTAGGAAACACGAGCCAGAAGAAAACAAGAGGGCAAGCTGTGGTATCTTCTTTCTAGAAAAAAATGCCAAATGTAAGAACTGCTCCTCAGTCAATGCAATGTTGCTTTAACATTTTACATGCACATTTACAAACAAATAAACAAAAAAACTGGTTCAGTCCAAGGTGACCCCATTATATTGTGACGGAGGCTAATATACAGTCTTAATAATTAAAGTGCCACTGATGAAGTAGAAGAGCCCCTTTTTATTTTAGATGCCAAAAAATATTTAGGATACAAACTTCCAGTAAACATTATATCAATGCTGTTATAAAACATGAATCTTTACCTGGGGGTAATAAGAATTAAAGGGACTTAAAAGGGCCGTTTTAACGTCCAAACTGGCATTAGGTCTCTAAGCCTTGGCCCTAGTTGCTACAGTCATCCATGACCAGGAGTATAAGAATGCAAATAATTGACCTTGTACTTTCTGGATGGTTGAATGGCCTCCCTTTCGCTCATCAACCACTGTAATGCTGGCCATCATAAACATCTGGATATGACTAAACTGGGGTGAAAATAAAGGCAACATGCAAAAAACAACAAACAAAACAAAACAAAAAAGGACAAAAATGTAAAAAAAACTACTTTTGCCTTCCTGCACTCCCATGCATTTTTGAAATTCAAAATTGTGATGTCAGACAGCTTCATAACTTGGAGTCGTTTAGAAAGGTTAATTTTTTAATTGAACGTGCACTTCAAGTACAGATGATATCCATAATACACGTTTATCAGGATATAAGTATATAACATGTGATACTTGTCTGTAAGGTGTCACTGAGTATATTGAAATGCACCTTTACATAATAATAATAATAATAATAATAATAATAATAACATCACTCTTTTCTAAAATGTAGTGAAGGCCTGCTGGCCTAAGAAGTGTATTATGAAGTTCCCCATCCAAAGAGAGTCCACTCTCTAAAACATGCAGATCTAAGCCAAACAGCTTTCAATAATAGGTCAGTGGGGGTATATCTCACATAGAAACCATCCAATTTTTTCTTTTAATGGAAAGCCTAAAGGGACCAGCATGCCACTTGGCCGCCTTCCTACCCAAAAGCTTCCACATAACCATGGCCAGCAGAAGAGAGAGACCGAAATCTCCGCAATGGAAAAAAAGAAGAATAAAAAAAAAAGACGCACACAAGAGGGAAAGAAACGGAAGGAACTGAACTCCAAAGTCTATTTTCCAATCGAATGCCAAGGTTCAGGGAGCTCATATCCAAGTAATATGACCACAAGATAATCAGAAATGAAAACAGCTGACCTCATCCTGGACAGAGGTGGAAGCCGAACGAGGCGAAATGAAACTCATGCCCCTTTCTCCTGCTGGTGCACATCAGAGTCGACAAGGTCACCCCCAGTTCGCTGCACGGAGAGGTCGTGAACGTGACTGCAGGAGCAGTGGGGGTTTATTAAGCAAAGGCCTGACGAGAAGAAATGTAAATAAACAGCTCCTAATGGGAATCCAGGATAAGCACACATTAAAAGGATCTTAAGTGGAATCTGAATTTCTTTTCACCTTAAGTACAGGGGTTCACATACGCAACCAGAAAATTCCAACCACATGGAACTTATTGGCTCTTAGGAAGCACAAGTACAAGAAGTGAAAGTGAAGTTAAAGTTAAATTAAGTACACATCCTCTACAGTGAACCCCCTTTATAATGCACTCTTAATGCTTATTTCCTCAATTTAACAGTTTTAAATGTAGACATTCTGACACATTTCATGTTTAATGTTAAACTCAGCAAATACATAGAAACTGTGCACTACAATGTAGAAAAATGTCCCATTTACTTATTTTCGCTCAGAAAGTCAACAAAACATGCAATACATGCTTCTTATTATTTTTTTAAACATAAAGAATATGTTAACATAATTGAACACTGAATAACCCAAACAAATATTTGGTTTAAAATAAAAAAACACATTTTTTGAAGCCTATGCTCAATGTAAAACTCATCTTCCTGGTTTATTCTGGCCTTTATACAACCCGCTGCTGACCTGCCTTGTTGGGATCGTCCGCATCTTTTTCCTGCCAAAACCTGACTCTGACATCACCCCCTTAAAATTGGGGTCTGCTTCCGTGCTTGACCTGGAGTCTCCCATAAAAGACCTCGTGCTCTGTGCTGGGTGTCTCACTGTAAAGACATCAGGTTCAGGCTGCAGTAGTGGGGAAAAGTGCAGGCCTTCTTTTCCACTGAAGGGCCAAACACTTCTGATTACTGTTTCTGTGGCATTTGCACACAAGCCCTGTTTCAGCCTGGAACATTTATAAACCAGGCTCAGCATGGCTCCCTTCACACCTGTGCACAGTGCTGAAGAACTGTTTGGTGGGATGACCTAATGCCATAGCTATTTGCTGACTGGTTTTATATTATTGGGCTACCTCATCCTGCATTACTTTTACACTTAAAACTATCAACTATAAGCAATCAGTTTGGTTACACGGTCACCAAACAAATAAACAATTTTCAGTTCATCATCTAACAATTACCTAAAATCAAATAGGGCCTCCAAATAGGAGAGTGGAGCTGGTTGGCGTTAACTTGATAATGCTTCAGCTCCAAACTTACTGGAGCTAGAGTGACAGTAAGTAAGATCTGAGGCAGCTGGTTTTGGAGTGACACAATGGTGAATTCAAACCTCGTCCTTGGAGTTGTAGGATGTTGGGCTAGGCATATGCCAAGCTGCTCCTCTCTCCAAGGCAGGTTAGCGAGCAGATTCTCCAAACAGTGCCATGCATAGTACAGGTTTGATTCTGGTGAGACGAATAATGATAAAACTCAAGGGGGCAGAGTCAAGTGACAGATGCTGAAGTAGCTGAAGTTATATTGGGTTTTGAGCTGTAGCCTGCTAGGCTATGCTAACAGAGCCACTGTCGCATGAAGCTGTAGTATTTGGGAGCACATGGGATGGATGAAGAAATTATAGCCAGTGTCGCAGGTTGCACCAGCATGGGAGGGCAATGGGAACTATTTGGCTCCACTGAGGAAGAGAGGCCAAGGTATACTATGCAGAACAAAGTAAAGCAAATTAATTTTAAAGGAATAGAAAAGAAACATATTCGGCATCATTTTCTCCCTGATTTATACTCCATTAGCAAAGATATTTTCAGTACCACCCCACGTTGGGTAGCAATGTTGCCTCACACTCTCAGGATCAGTTGTTTGAACCCGGGTCGCGGCCCTCTGTGTGCGGAGTTTGTATGTTCTCCTTGTGGTGGCGTGGGTTTCCTCGGGGGTCTCTTGTTTCTCCCACAACCAAAATACATACACATGGGGCATTATAAATTAAGCATGAGTGAATGGTGTGTGCCCTGCGGAGGGCTGGAGTCTCTGCCTCACGCCCGTTTGCCTGTGGATAGGCTCTAGGTACTCATGCTCTGGACTCTGAGGGTAACTTTTTTTTTTTTTTTTTACAAACTAGCTAAAACATGAATTTGAATAAAACTGAATAAAAAATAAATGTGTATAACAATGTCATTAATTGTGACTAATTGCAGAAAATCATGCGATTGATCGTGATTAAACTATTTTACCATTGCCCAGCATTAGAGATAACACAAAGCAAACAACTAACTAACTAGGGCTGAGAATTAAATGTGAAAAATGAAGTACGAGTAATTGGTGGAGACTACAGCGAAAGAGCAGTGACCCCGGAGTAAATGAATTCACATATGCAGATAAAAGGAAGTCCAAGAGAAAGACCAGCATTTTTCAGATCATATGCAGCAAATTAGAACGCATGCACTGGAAGCAGGAACCTCATCGCCATAGTAGTACGTGTTGGTCCAGCATCCTGCACTTCGCTGTGATACGTATTACAGAAGCACGGCATGTCCGGGCCCTTAATGTGCGAGTCAGCAGGACCACCCTGGTGCTGTGAGCACGAAGAGAGGATTCACAGAGCCAGCTCTGAAACCAGATACAACACATTCACTGCTACTAACAATGGAGCTTTCACTCTTTAACAACCTGGAGAGGATCGCTCGCCATCTTCGCAAATAAACGCAGCATAGTTTTGTCTCCACACTGCATTATTCAAAATTAGGGAACCAAATCACTGCACTCAGTCACACAAGTTGTTTACCAGGAGAAAAACTAAAGTTAGGTGAAATCTTGAATATATAAATGAATCACTGAATTACATGCAGTTCTCTGAATCAGAGGGAATCATGTAAAATTGTTTCATGAGTTCATTTCTGATGACTACTGAGGTATATCTTTTGGGGTACTGAGGTATTCACGTGCACAAGACCTTTAAGGCTTATCCTCACACAAAGGACATTATTTAATACAGATATTCAGGGAAAAAAGGGCACACAGAGTGATTACAGCAAGGAACCACATCCTAGGTGAAGTAATGTTTACTTTTGTGAATTGTTGTATCACAATGGCTGAATCATTGAATGCACCCGGCATTTGCATTCTTATGTCGAGTGTTGCCGTTTACTTCATATACAATGTGGACAAAAGTATTGGGACACATCTGTTTTTCAGGGTTTAGGCTAGGCCCCTTCCTTCCAGTGAAGGGGAATCTTAATGCCTCATCAATTTGGACAATGCCATCATGCTTCCAACTTTGTGGACACAGTTTGGGGAAGAACCTTTTCTACTGCAGCATGACTGTGGTCCAGTACAGAAAGCAAGCTCCATAAAGACATAGTTGGATGAGTTCAGTGTGGAAGAACTTGACTGGCCACACAGAGCCCTGACCTCAACCTCATCCAACAGATTTTGTGTCAGGCCTTCTCATCTAACAGCAGTGACTGATGCTCTATAGAATGAATGGGCACAAATACCAACAGAAACTCCAAAATCTTGTGAAAAACCTTCCAAGAAGAGTGAAAGCTGTTATAGCTGCAAAGAGGGAGCACCTCTATATGAAAGTCTGCATATGTGAATACAATGTCATTAAAGTTCCTGTTGGTGTAATAGTCAATGTCCGAATACTTTTGTTCATATAGTGTATAACCGCATTTGTGACTGCAAACATATATGCATTTGTTAGCTCAGGCTGATGGCTATGCCAGTTACCTGGAGTACATTGTAAATGGAATAATTCTAGAAGCATGTTAATGAGAATATTCTAGAAGTGTAAAGAAAGGGAGAATGGGGAAAATGGGGAGGATAATCTAGAACAGCACGACTGGAGGAAGACGTTCTAGAAAAATTGGAAACAGGCCAGAACATTTTAGAATAGTGGGAATGGGGGAGAACTTTGTAGGACAATATGAATTATGAGATTTTAGAACAGTGGGAACTTGAAGATAACATTCTAAAATGTTCTAGACCTTGCATTACCCACCTAACAGCGCAGAGCACCTGGCATTAATTTCAGACAACATGCATACAGAAAATATACTTGTACTGTATCATATAGAATGAAACACCACAACCAGTAATAATAACTGATTCTGTTTGATTCTGATAACTGATAGTTTGATTCTGTATATTTTAAGTTATGGTGGCTGGTGGTTAAGGAGTTGCCCCTGCAATCAGAAGGCTGTAGGTTTGAATCCCAGGACTGATAGTGGCACCACTGAGGTACTCTTGAGCGAGGTACCTTCCCCACACACTGCTCCCCGGGCGCTGTGTTCCTGGCTGCCTGCTGCTTCACTTGGTGAATGAGTTAAAGGCAGTGAAGATTTTTTGCTGTTCACACTGTGTGCTGAGGAGTGATCATATAAGACAAATGAACACTTTAAAGATCTGCATGTGTTTAGTGACAGACGTGCAGGAACTATGAGCTTCCCAAGAGCTTATTACAGAAATCTTTTCAGTACATTCTGTTTCCTACAGTGTGTTCAGATAGAGCAGTGGTTCCCAACCTTTTTCCTTGAAGCCCTCCAAGACAAGCCAGGCCCCCCCAACCTCAACTCCTACCCGCATAGACACACAAAAGGAATACAGTGATTAATTACAAACTTTTATAAACAGCGGTTGTAGGTTTTTGTTCTTATACTCACACACAAACACACACACTTTTACGTTTCTCAGACATTGGGATTTTATGAATTTAATGTGTACATGTATAATTTTGGTAAGCTCAGTGCAGACAAAATTGTGCACATCCCCTGCGATCTCTAGCGCCACCCTAAGGGGGGCCCGGACCCCAGGTTGTGAACCACTGAGATAGAGCATAAGACTCTGGCAGTCAACTGCCACTCGCAGCCCAATTCAACTGTGCATAAATAAACAGTGACATCTAGTGTTCAGCCTAGTGAGCTGCACATGGTTTGCAAGCCTGAACCCATATTCAGCATATTTATCATACTTTTACAACTAGCCCCTCTGTCAAATTTTCGAAACCATTGTGGCCCGCGAGTCAAAAAGTTTGCCCACCCCTGTTCTAGTTAGTTAACTAGAGGTTCATTCACAATGATGGATAGAAATATAGATTATTACCCCTCAAAGAAAGAAAACTCAAAATTGATCATTCACATCCACGGTGCTAGAGAGTCCATTGCATTCTGCCCCAAGCGCAGAAGTGAAGTGCTGACGTTGGATCACTAGCTCTGGATCACTACAGAGAACAAGGTTCCACTACTCTACAACAATGGGAGACCCCCTTAGATATTATACCCCGCTAGCCAGGTGCAGGAGAAGGTGAACTTTGGCTCATGTGGGCCTGCTCAAGAAAGACATGCAGCTCTTTTCTATAGAGATTACTCAAGCTGTATGATACCATGTGTGTAGATGAACATGAGTATCAGTGGTGGGTGTTCTAATCTAAGTGCTTTTAGATGTGTATTAAAGCAGCCCTGTACAATTTTACACATAGCGTAGGGCTCCTGAAAGTGCAATCAAAAACGCTTTATATAATTTTAGACTGTCAGTCCACAAGTTCTGTGTTGTTAGGGCCAGAGTACACCGGCCAGACACATACTAACATTCTACGGCAGTCTAACATCACTTCAGCAGTGCGCATGCTTGTAATCTGGATAAAGAATGTGCCTGGGAAACTTGATACTTATTTCCTGAAATTTCCAAAGCCAAAAATAAACCTGCAAGGTTTCAAAAGACACCTGTTTTCCTGTGTGTGCTAAATTGTGAGTGATTATATAAGCTTGACAAAAAAAATAAGAAGAGTGACTCGCGTGTGAAAAAACGATGCTGTGCAGATGGTTTGGATCAGAGTAACTTTAATAAGTTAGAACCACGTATATGCGGTACGTTAATGTTATTAAAAGTATGCACATACATCTGAAGACCAACAAGAAGAGCTGATTGAGCTTCATTGAGAATTTTCTTTCAGTTTGCCCTTAATAACACACCATTTATGCATCATTAATGCTGAATCCAGGGCGTTTAATGTTTTCAGAGATTGCTGGAAAATGCATGTTTGTCACAAAACTACTGTGTTATAGATGAGCAATATGTGCTATACTATTTCAGAGTAAATAACTGCTCTCCACAAGGATGGTGATGGCTTCTTCTATATAATATGTCCATACCAATTAAATCGCTGGGTCACTGTCTAACACTAGTCACTAATAAACATGAGCTGGCTGTTGATAAACTGACGTTACATTACAGTATTTTTTGTAAAATCACTGCTTGCTTCCATGCTGTTGGCCTGTCGTGTGTGTAGTGTTTGGCCTGTAGTACTGATCTCTCGTTCTATGAGGGGACACAGATGCTGGCCCGGACCCAGACACGCTAACATCCTTCAGACACCGTGTGTCCATCCATTACACCGCTGAGATCAGCTTTCATCATGTTTTGCTTTTGGATGCTGTAAACACTCAGTTCTTGGAACGCAATGCGGTAAGCAGCGTTAATTTTCACATGACACTCGTCCCAGTGTGTTGTCAGTATACAGTGCATGGAGTCCATAATATAAATAAACAAGAACATGAAGTGATAGCAATGATTACTGTGAGCTTTAATATCAGTTTGTGAAATATGAATACACTGCCATTGTATAGACTTGTACGTGACTAGATTTCAGGTGGTTCGAGGTTACTGTGATTTGTCCACCTAGTGAGAATCACCTTTATTACAATCTCAGGGGAGATGGGCTTACACATGTGCAAAATGTACTGGTTAGTGTGTTCAACCTCTGATCAAAATCTGATCTGTGTAAAAGTAGCACAGAGCAACACACAGGCGTAGCAACAGGACTTAGCAGCGTGATTACACTTCAAGTAAGGTATTCCTTAAAAATCAATTTTTAAATGGGGAAATTAGAGTTTGCATATGAAAGCCCTATTTAAAGTAAAGAACCATGCATCTAAGCTAATGGAACCATTTAGGGAGATTTATTTTTAAGAGGGTTTGTCAAAACAAATAGGTACTTAGCACAGTCTCTGTGGCATTGTGACAAGATGCAATTTTAATTGTTTTGTTTGCATGGGTATAAAATCAAGGCCAAACATGACCTTGTAGCTTGGAGACCTGATCTGACCTGGCCTGGCTGGAACTACTAAATTTGAAACCCAGAAGCAGAGCATGACATACTAAACACTCGATTTGAGTGACTGAAAAAGCTACACTGGGATAAACTGGCATTTCATATATAATGTAATACACTCACAGTGGTTTTTATCCATATAGGTTTATGGAACTGCTGACCACACCTGCTCCAACTGTTAGCCAACTGTTAGAAAGCAAATCAGAACCTGTTGCACATGAAAAATGTGTCCATCATCCAAACTATCACAGTTAAATAGAGAGGCAGGTAATTATATTTATACCAAAGTTTCCACTATCACTTTTATTAATTATCAAACAGAATATGTTACAGAGACAACTATTTTCTTAACTTTGAAAAGCCTTCCAGATCATTTAATCACATCACTGGCATACCTAAACTAGTATCACCCATGTCTTGGGTTTGATCATTTGATACGCTTCTAATTATCAAATTGCTTGCAATATCATTAGCATTTACAGGCTCAATCAAAGCCAAACACTCAGAGTATTGCACCACTCCAAGATACACAAAGCCCTGGCTTGTTAGCGCTTTAGCTCTTATTTCCAACACTTGAAATGAAAACTTCTAAAAAGCCAGCCACATTAGCAGCACAAATCTTACTGCTAAAACTGCAGCATCAGTAAAGGTCACATAAAAGTCTTAAGAAAATATATTGAAAGAACAACAGTGTGATTAGTTTGTATTGACACAACCCCTTGTTCATCTAGATAAGCGGTATTGGTTACAGGGTCTGGCACTCGAGAGTAAGTGGCTGAGAATTTCACCACCAAATGATCAGAAACATTCTTGCTCCTCTCATGACCAGAGAACATGGGAGAAGTAAGTGTGAAACAAAAAAAGGAAAACAAGATGAGAGGGGCATTCATTATAGCACGAAAGCAAAGGCCATCCATTTGTCATAATCCCTGACCTCGTTCCTAATGGCCATTCATCATGGAGTTATATCCCAAGGGAGCCAATTCATCAACCACCCTTCAAAGCCTCTGGGACTGGGCACACGCACCCACGCCAACCAGAAGATAAATCTGCTCTTGACCTGCCATCACCCATGTTCATTGTCAAAGAAAGATGCAGAAAGAAAAGGGCTAGAAGCTGAGCAGGGTCAGCCTTGGCTGCTCTGCTGAAGATCAACACCACCTTGTTCTATCAACCCAAAACTATGAACAGAAAACAAATAACACTCATAGGCCGGTCTAAAAATATTAGCCATTAAAGAACCCAAAGCTCCCCAAAGAACCATGATTAAGAGATGATCTCTTTAGGGGTCATTACTGAGTGCTTGATGACCTCAGATGAGTTATAAATGCAAGAAACCATTGATTTCAACCAGAGACCCGCATTCTTTTAAGCCAAAACAGTTCTATGGCACTTACAAAACATTTTTTTGAATATTTTTGTTTAGTGGTGGTTCTTAAAATACTCAATTGAAAACCACTAACCTGATATGGAGCAAAAAGTGGGTTTTGTGTATTTAAGGCTACAACTCTGCAGCCTCTGGCTGTACTGAGCTGGGGCAGTCCTGTGTGTATTCCCCAGTTTCACTTTCCTCTGGTTTCCCCTTCCTTATTTAAACCCAGTCAAACTCAGATCTCATCGTCTATCTACCTTTATACCTCCCAGCAGTTGTGTGTGTTTACTTGTGCGCTGCCTTTCTCAGCCCTGGTCTCCAGGTTCTGCTCTGCCTGGTTCGCTCGTCCCTGTTATGAGGATTGTTTACATAGCAGATGTTTGCAATCCGCTGAGACTCAAAACTCTAGATTCACAACAGCCTCATTTGATGGAACAAGACTTGATGCACCTCCTGTGGGATCCTAGAGAAGCATCATCTATTAGAACTCTGTATCTGACTCATAAAGGCTTTAATCTGCCTGATCTGTATGCTAACTGTTTGCCTACTTTCTTGTGCTTTATCCAAGCGAAACTCTATTTATTAACAAATGGTGCACCACTCAGCTATGTCTAAAAAGTGCCAGCTTGACCATTTGAGTCACAGACACAGATTTTTAATTATATTTATTTGGCAGATGCTTTTAACTCATCTTTTTTTCTGTAGTTTCAGTCCAGGATTACAAGAACAGTGAGTAATCTGATGAATTCACTTGATTTAAAGGTACAACCACATAAACTAAAGTTGCATCAATGGCTTTCTGTCAAAACGAAGTAAAATTAAAGATCTTTTGTTAATGTAATATATTTGTCACGCTCCCCTCCTGTCTATGTGTGAGGGACCTGAGAGAACCACGGGAAGCCAGCATAGTCAGGTTGAGTGGTCCTTATTCCGAGATCAGAGTACAAAAAACAAAAGAGGCTCGTGGGCCATACAAAACAGGAACACCAAACCTAGGCTCAA
>JBBPDB010000011.1:13239788-13249850 GCA_037974465.1 Brachypetersius altus
TCCCTTGTATATATATTTCCTTTATTGTGTATTTGTATATAGCTGTATATCCCTTGTCTATTGTGTATATAAAAATATCACATTGTAAATACACCTTTCTGGTTGTGGTAGATTATTTCTTCTACTGGAAGCTTGTGTTTTGGTCATGCCTTATACATCCCATACAGTAACTGAACCTAATACAATATAAACGTAACAGCGCGCAACTGCAGCATAAGTTTTTAATTTCTGGAGCTTATCCAGTACCTTCTCCTGGAGTGTCTTATTCGTCTTTTGGCGCTTAGGTTCATTGCCAGAAGCCTTAGAAGGTGCAGTGCGTTTGGGCAGCATCTTAGGGCTTTAAGAAGAACAAAATGGAAAAAAGAAAAAAAAAAAAAACGAGAACACTCAGCGAAACAATCCTGATGCAGGATTTGTGGGGGTTTCAGCGAAAAAAATATTCAATGCCTGAGACTATGAACCGCGACTTTGTGGGGGTCGACTGTAATCCCAAATGAGTTTAACCAGCAATTCTTTCACATACAGCCTTTAGCTGAAGATAATTAGCCCAAACTTGCAAGGTACTCACCGTTGAATTCTTGGGGCGGTCTGGGGTGTAGCAATAGCCTTAGCAGCGGGTTGCAAGCATTTAATGTTCTGATCACAAATGAAATAATTTATTGTAATAAACGGTTTTAAATATAAACATACACTTAAAACTGTTCTACGACTCATTTCAGTCTTTCTCCTAAATATGAACACAAATATCATGTTTGCACTCTATGTTAAATGTGGACTACCAGTCGCCTTAGACACAAGAGTCCAACTCACCTGTCTTTTGGAATATTCTGATGCTTGGTTAGCAGCTCCAAACTTCTCGGTCAGTTGTGAAATCTTAGCCTGAAACCAATGACAAGTGTTAGAAAGGAAAATAAGCAGTGAAAACCTAGTGGGGGGTTGTCCTTCACAATAGAAATCTAATAGAACTGCTATGTGGTTTGAAAGCTATAAGTTCAGTTCAGCTGAGTGATTTGCAAATGGAAGACACTTTGCATTGTGGCTGCTTTTCCAGGGAGTGAGCGTCTGAAAAATATCAGTGCATGGCCTCACTTATTTAACATGCAACAAAGAACCCTGGGGTGACCGCTGACATCTGCAGACACCTTCTGCACTTAGTAACACCAGTCTTCATGAGTTTACCATAAGGAAAACACTGCTCCTGGCAGGTCATGGCAGAAAAAAAAACAGCCACTGAGGTATTACTCAATGAAGAGAATGAAGCAGTTCATGATATTTAAACTGCCTCTGCATCTGCCAGAGATGCGTCACAGGGCAGAAACCAATATATGGTTACTTTGTGTTCTCTCGACAGTACTAAAAAAACTGTAGTTATATTTTATATGCAAATGTAGCTGATTTTACATTAATGTTTATGTTAAATTTAAAGTTATGTTAAAAAAAAGCTAGTAGGGCTGGGCGATTTGGCCTAAAATCAAAATCTCGATTAATTGAACATTTTAACTTGATTACGATTAATGAAGGATTATTTAATTTATTTTTTTATTTTTTTGCCCTCATAGTTCACTGACAAGTTGCTCAGTTGTCTCAGTGTTTGAGCTCGCCATGCTCGACATGTCGGCAGAATAACGTAACATAACGGAGCGGGGTCACGTGACTCCACACGCGGTAGTGTTTTTAAAGGGAAAGTAATCGAAATAATCGACCTGTAAAAAATTTGATCGATTATAGGTTCTGAATGTCGATTTCAATTACTTTTCGATTAATCGCCCAGCCCTACGTTGGTTTTAAGTAGACAAACAAAATGCTCCGTTTTCTTTGTCTACTCAAAATTGTAAAGCGTCTTGAGGTATTTTGAGAAGCGCTTTATAAATTAAATGTATTCTTCTTATTATTCTTCTAATTATTATTATTATTAGCCGGCTCAGAACTTGGCAGTGCATTTAAAAGTGCACAACGCTTTTTCCCTCTATAGAGATCAATGAGGGAAGGTCAAATTCAGTGTGTTGGCCTGAATATACCTAACATATTTTTTTATTCCTGAACAAATCTAGTCTACACAAGCAAATCAGAACAATTCTCGTTTTAGTCAATGTAAATGAAAAGACATTTTAGAGTCGTTTTTATTTTGTAAAGCACATTTAGTCTCGTTCTTATCAGTCAACAATATAACATGATATATTTCGTTATAGCTATCGCCACATGACCAGCATTTACGCTGTGTCTCGTCTCGTTTTTGTCACGTTCGTTGACGCCGATAGTCAGTCATAATTTTCATTGACGAAAGCAACACTAGTTCCCTGGTCGAGCTACGGGGCTGTCATTTATACACTATGTCCTCCAGATAGCCAGGGGAATGGCTGCCCGCTGCAATGTCTGTTGAAAGTTGTTGAAGTCTGCCAACGATTTTCTGTGAACCGGCAGATGCAAAACTGGCATTGAAGTATCGATACCAGAGGTGATTGCTATTGAACTCAATACAAAATTTTAATATCGATCAGTATCTGACAACCCTACTCTGAAAGTGAAAGTGATCATTCGGTCATACGTGAACACACCACTGCACACAGTGTGAACAGCACGAAATTCTTCCTCTGCATTTAACCCATTCACCAAGTGAAGCAGGGGGCAGCCAGGAACACGGCACCCGGGGAGCAGTGTGTGGGACGGTACCTTGCTCAGGGTACCTCAGCGGTGCCTAGCGGTCTTGGGAATCGAACTTGGACTTTCTGGTCACAGGGCGGCTGCCCTAACAACTAGGCTACCAGCTGCCCCGGCTGCCCAACTGCATGTACAACCTTATTTTCAAGTGGATACAGCTTGACGTTTTAAAATGTTTTTCCACCATCTCACTACTTACAAGATTTGTTTGCTCAACACGTTTTTCCTTACAAGCAATTATCTCATCATGACAAATTAATGAGCACAGATGTTCAGAAAAGACAAAAGCAATTCCACTAATGTTGCAGGGTGGCAAATGTGGACAGCTGAACAAAGAAGGTGGTGAACCCGAAGCCAGGCCTAAAAGCCTGACCTGTGGCACATGCTGCCAAACCCAACAACTCATTCCCCTCAATTAAGGGCTCAATTAGGCATTTAATTGGGCAGCATTTCTGTGCTGGAGCTTCACCCACAACACAGCTGGCGCAGGCCCGGGTGTAGTAAAACACAGCTGGTCAAATGTTGCTCTTTGCCATGGAAGCGACAATGACCTCTGACCTCCAGCCAGGCAGGGATCGACTAATGTGTCATATTTGCAGTCAGGAATAGAAAAGAAACAGTATTTAGCAGATGTGTGAACGGTTCAAAAACACTCCCCCGCTGCTGAGATTCTGACATAGCGCCTGATCATCCATCCAGAAAGACGGCTAGGGCTCGCGCTCGTCAGTGCTGGCAGGCTGAGGGGAGGTGTGTGTGGTGCCAAGGAGGCAGGAGCGGGTCCTGGCCAAGCGTCTGCTCATTACAGCGGAGAGAAAAACAATTAGAGTAATAGTTTGGTGCTTCAGTCTCGCATACCACAGTTATCAGGGCTTCCTGTGCACAAATGCAACTTTATCTACAGGAATAAAAGCTCTTCTGATGGGAGGGGGGGGAGTTGGTATCTCAGATACTGAATTTATTCTCAGTGTTACCTGTATACTGTTTCCCATAGTTAAAACAGACACGCAGCTTGCCATTATACAAGTGCCTGGGGCATCTGGCCCTTACTCATACTGGCAGTGAAAACGAAGCTGATAAGCAAGAGACCATGTCCTCATGGTGCTCGACTCTGACGCGCCTCAGTACTTGATCGTATGAATGTGAATAACTGTGTCTCAAGTGTCTCAAAGTCCTATTTTGAAATTGGCTTCCAAATGTATTCAGTCTAGAAAATAAAGATGTCAAAAGCGGCTCTTAGAGTGAAACCACAGAATTACCACTTTCCTTTCCCTAAAATCTATTTTCAAACAATTCTTTGAAAACACTTTCTGTTGAAATGTTCTTTAGTGACCCAAAAGTGGTTCTACTGTGGCATCTCTGCAAAGAACTCTTTTTGGCACCTTCATTTTTGAAAGTGTAAATGAATACTGCTGTTGGTAGATCTCAAGGCTCTTTGGTTCAGAGGCTCATCTGAAATCGTCCAACACTCAACAATCAGCACCATCTAAAGTAAATAAATATGCTCTTATCATCTCTTAGTCTTGGATTAGCAAAAGCTAGAGTCTGAAAAATAATAGCTATAAGCTGCCTCAGTAAAGTCAACTGAACACAAAATACCAAAACAGACCAAAGCAGCAAAAATGCCTGAAAGAAATCATTGTCCTGCGATTTAACAGTGCTGATCACATCTCAAACGGCAGTATTCGTGGTATTTAGATGCTCTGCAAATCCGTAGCAAGCTTTTCCAACCATAACCAGGAATAACTGTTTATCTAATGCTATGTCAGGACATTTTTACTCAAAATATAATTCACTTCAATATAGTTTTTGCAGAGGTTTAAAGAAAGCAAGCCCGAAGGTGAATTTCCATCTCCGGAGCTTTCCCACCCATCATAAATGTTTTATAACATAACCAGAGGATGTCCTCTTTACTTTGGTGATACAGTGCCACCCATTTCACTCTCCAGCATGGCAAGGAGGATGTGAGTGGGCTACATGGATAACACTAGTAATGATGTTTTCATCTGATAATGCTCTTCAAAACTAGAATAACCGTCTCGGTATATACACACATCCCTCCAAAAATACAGTAAAGAGCGAAAGAAAACAGCAACAGGATGATACTCTATAAGCATATAGGAATCAGTGGCATACAGTTGTTTTTCTTGTCATGTTTCCCCCTCCGCCAACACCATTCCATACCAAATGGTCATTAACGTCCAGCTTGACCCAGACAGCCAATGAAAATGTTTTCTCTCTCTGTGATCGCTTGCTCCATGACATGCCAGTGTGACAAGCCAAGGTTGCACCAACATAGCTATAGAAATCTGAAAACAAGTTCTCAAATCAAGACAGGAGTTGAAAATGACACTTTAAGGCAGCATCTAATTGCTTTGGCACTGTAGTAATACTAACAGTTCCATAAGTGATTGAGGTACTGCGGCAACACAACTGTACATCAAGTGAAGCTGTTCCACAGTAACTGGCCAAGGACATTATTGCCAACACTATCAGAACGATCAACTAAGCCTTCTCCTACAAGCGCTCCATCCTGCTGAACTTATTAAAAAACAAGCTCAATGCTCAAATTTCCCATTTTATAAAGCTGTTAATGCTTCGCCATGGAGGAATGTATTCGCTGAGACCATTCAGCTGGAATTCACACAAATGAAACTATGGCGTGATGACATTAAAACATAATGAGGGTCACAGCTGGCATCCATTTGCTCAAAGTAGGTGGCACTGAAGTTCATGACATCTGCAGCTTGCACAGAATGTCCTTTGGAAACTGCACAAACTGGGACATGGCTCTCGGTATGTGCCTTATGAGCCCTGCATATGGAATATGGACGATTATGTGGCCTCTCTGCTCTAGACCTACATATGACCCTAATTACTTTTCCAACACATATTGATATTGTATGTGTTTCATGTTTGGTGACTTCAGACATCAGGAGGGTCATTAAAAGTTCCTTTGACTGAAACAAGCTAATCCTGATGAAAGGGAAGGGTAGGTCAGTTTCACTTTCTGATGAGATACAATGGAAAGCATGCCTTCTATGTAGCAGAAAAAAACCTGCAAAGAACCCCAATTAGGCAAAGCAAATAAAGGCAATTACGCTTCATCAATTTTCCCCTTTGATTACCACTGGCATGGCGAGAGGTCATTTTTCACATAGGAATTTAAAAGCTAGGACTATGCATGAACTTAGACTTACACATGCTTGCGCGTATATGGGCTTGATCATGGCACATACACATTTAAGCGAGACACTGTAAGACATCAAACGGAAACAAAAAGCTAACCACACAATGTTATGACCATAAGTAAAGGATGTTTGAAGCATTTAATTGCTCTTCATAGAAAATAATGTTTTGTTTGATCCTTTTCACTTTGATTCAAAACTCTGAAGGGCTTGAATCCTTGAAGTGCTTATGGGTGAAAGGCAGAACACATGAACGGCTGTATGTGAAAGGACAGCTGGATGCTATTATCTCTGTGGGTATGAGGGACAGATTTCTTGAGATGCTTCTGAAACACAAGCAGCAGTCAAAAGCAACAGCAGAAATGTGAGGTGAGCCATGCTAGCATGGGCAACATCAATCTGCATTAGGCAAACAAAAGCACACTGATGGTAATCGGAGTGAACAGATCGCTGCTTAGCACCACAGGCGCTTCCTTGCGTCAGCTTTTAGTGACATAAACGTCAGCTCTAGCCAAGTGGCTAAGCTTGCAGTGAGGTATTCACATCCATCATGGACGTGTGTGACCATGCCCCGATTAGATAAGACAGGAGGCTGACTGACGGGCTTAGGAAGCAGCTGGACTGTGAGCAGTCCACTCCCAGGACTGAGCAGAAGGGCCAGGTCAGAGAGATGTCAAGCCCAACCCCTGCATGTGCGTCATGTACTTTCCCCCATCTGTACCTCCAGACTATATTCATATCCATACAAAATTCATTCCTATGGCAGTGCCAGCTGTGTGAGACTATTTGTTGTCACTGAGTCTTTTATGCCTCCCTGATAATATGCTGGATGATGGAAGTATGGAACGTTGCATCTTATGAAGTAACATGAGGCAGTAGTTACAGTGCTGTGAAGAAGTGTTTGGCCTGTGACTTCTTCCGCTTGTGTTTATTCGTCATATTTAATTGCTTGGGAAACTACAGCAACTCGATTAAACACAAAATACAAATTTAAGTTATTTTATATATTGAAGGATAAAAGTTATTTAGCAAAACATGTCCTGTTATGAAAAAACACTTGCTTCATTAATTAATCAGTTAACCAAATTCAGTTGATAACTGGGATCAGTTAGATTAGACATAACCAGGCTTGATTACTGTCAGTCCTACTCATTCTAAACATCACTTATAAGAACCTTTCCTGCACTGTGAAGTCAGCTAAAAGGCCCCGTTGCAGCAATCAAAAGAAATTCCAAAAGAAATGAGAAAGAAAGTTAACGAAATATATTGGTCTGGGAAGGGTTATAAAGCCATTTCTGAATCCGGGATTCCAGCCAGCAATAGTGTGAGCCATTTTTTGTAAATAGCTAAAACTTGCAACAGTGGTGAATCTTCCCAGAAATGACCAGCCTACAAAAACTCCTACAAAAGCACAGTAATGACTTGTCTGGAAAGTCACAAAAAATCCCAGAGGAACATCTACAGAAGTGCAAGACTTCATCCTCAGTATTCATTCTTCTTTCCGCCATTAAAAAGACACTGGGCTAAAATAGTACTCATGGGAGAGGAAAATGAAAATCACTGCTACCCAAGGGTGACATGGTGGCTGTAGTGTGATCATGTGGGGATGCTTTGCTGCTTCAGAGTCTGAGTGACGCTACAATTGTCAGAACCATACATTCTTCTTTCTACCAGAAAAAAAGAGAATGGCCTAGTTAAAGATTTGGTTTAAACCCAATTCTGATGCTACAGCAAGATCTGAAATGAGTAGTTCATGCTCATTACCCCTAATGTGGCTGAATTATGCCACATTACAAATTTTATGCCAAGTAAGTTTTTTTACTTTATTAAGGGAAGTTTTTAAATAAAGTTTTTTTGTGTGAAACCATTTCCTTTGACAAACCATCAAAATCAGCAGTGGTGCAAATAGTGTATTGATAAACGAGATTATGATAAAGACTCAAACACTTACAGAATCTTCAGACTTGAAGCTTCCAGGACCTTCAGTCTGGGAATCATCAAGAAGATCGTCATGATGACTCAGAGTGAACTCAGGGATGAAGACAGCTTCTCCATCATTAGCATCTACCCATACCTGGGGACAGTGTTAAACAGAAGTTATTACTGTGCAAATCAAGCCATTACTTCTTTTGTGCTATTTCAATGGAAACTTTGATTACCCCTCATTTAATGTCCTATTCTCTACACATCTAGTAAATGAAACTGAACAGGTTCAGTACTTCTCATAAAAGACAGGAAACTGCAAAAGGTGGCTTAGACCAAGAAAGAGCATTACAATGTGTCTGGGATTCATTAGTTCTTGTCAAATCTTCACCCAGTGCCCTTTATGGACCATGAAAACAATGTGGGCTCTCCCTTAAAGACTAAAAATCCTTCTATCTTTCACTGCACGGATGTGCCACACAAACTGTGTGATTTTTCTAGCATTTCATGCACATTAAAATGGATTTTCAGGCTGTTTGCTTGACTAAACGGTTTACATTATGTGGTCAGCCCCTGTTGCGCTGGGGTCTCCAGTTTGTGTTTACAAAAGCTTCCCATATTAGACGTCACACCAGGGGAGAGCTTGGACAGGGCCCATTAACAATAGCAATCATTCTCAAGGATGCACAAACTCATGGGCCCCTGCCTCAGCTGCTCTCCTTGGGCCATAAACGCCCCATAATGAGGGAGGTCAACTGTGGGCCTCGGAGGGTCCATGCCAAGCTGGAGATGGTGGGGGTTACTGGGGGGCTGAGTGGGAAAAAGATGGATCTTCATTGCTGCTAAGCAACGTCTACAAAATATGGGCTACAGAAGTGTGGGAATGCACCCATGAAGTGATACGAATACTGACAAATCAAATATGTGCTAATACTTAAATCTTAGCACTGTCAACCAAATCACTTGACTCGCAAGGGGTCTGTGGAAGCCCGACAATGCATTAACATCCAGAAAGTGCACTTAAATTGCTATTTCCCAGCATCTGTCATTTCTGCTCGCGAAATTATAATACTAAAGGATTTGCTTAACTATATTTTTTACAATCACCTGCACTTTTATGATAATGGGATTTCTGTGGTTATCCTTTCAAATAAGGGAAATAATGCTTAGGGGGTAAACTCTAACCAGCGTGACTGACACCAGATATCCCATTCCTATTCTAGAGCTAAACCATTCCTCCCACTGAAAGCCTTCCATATCCCAGCATCCAGTTTTTTAATACTCTTTGTTACTAAGATGTGCAGTGGTGGCATAATATCCCACGCTGTTTAAAGTGACATGCTAACAAGTTTGATTCCATCTGTACATACAGTTGTTTTAGTGAGATTTATAACATTTGGGCACTAGTGAGTAATTTGCGGTTGAACAACGTTAGAGGCCGAGGTCAAAGTAAAATGCATATGTAGTCCAAAAAAACCTGGGAGTTGGAGTTAAGTCAGTTTCCACTGGGATCTGGAGGATTCTGCCTCTAGCGCAGATACAGGTTTAAAATCATGCTGAATAATATTTTATAACCAGTTACAGAACAAACTAAACAGATGTCAAAATGGAACTAAAACCATATCTGTAATCGAATAAGACTTTGCATATCTATTCTTGTCTTTTTAACTTTTTAAATAAAGTAAACTGGAAAGTCTTGCTGCCTGTTACATTGAGTGAAAATTGCATGATGAATGATACACTGAATGAATATCAAGTTGTATTAAATTGAATTAAAAGTTAAGGTTCAATGCTAAGTGATCAGCAGCACCCAACCTTTTTTGCCCCACGGAACAGTTTTGTGTAAATAATATTTTCACGGACCGATACAGATACAAGTAAAAACAAAGTTCATGTTTTACTATTTTTTGTGAGCTTGTGGCCTAAAACGCTGATGTACTGCATCATGTGACCGAGACTGATAAGCAATAAAAAATGTTTTATTCTGTCTTTGTGTGGGCCGGTACTAAATGACGCTTGGATTGATACCTGTCCGCAGGCCAGTGGTTGGGGACCTCTGCCCTAGATGATGCTAAGAATTGAGAACATTGTGTAGCACATTTT
The DNA here is from genome assembly GCA_037974465.1 of Brachypetersius altus. Taxonomy (NCBI): domain Eukaryota; kingdom Metazoa; phylum Chordata; class Actinopteri; order Characiformes; family Alestidae; genus Brachypetersius; species Brachypetersius altus. Next base: position 13,249,658 of record JBBPDB010000011.1, read on the forward strand.
TATGAAAGGTCTGTTTCATTGATTTTTTTATGTTTCTTAGTCAGGTTTTGCACACTGATTCAGAAAATCACATCAGTTTTTCATTATAAGGTTGTTGTAATACTACTATTATTTTCATATACAGTGGTGTGAAAAACTATTTGCCCCCTTCCTGATTTCTTATTCTTTTGCATGTTTGTCACACTTAAATGTT
>JBBPDB010000011.1:13249950-13263984 GCA_037974465.1 Brachypetersius altus
TGATCAGAAACATTTTGTGTGACAAACATGCAAAAGAATAAGAAATCAGGAAGGGGGCAAATAGTTTTTCACACCACCGTAAGTCTCACTGCTGCGTGTCTCACGCTCATTGTGTGAGAGTTGGTAACCCTATTATCTACATGTACAACAAACAAACAACATATTAATATGCAAAAGTTATAAGTATAAAAAAAGACCATATCAGCCGAGTCGCCAAGTTTTTTCTAAAAATGACATTTCTAACTAATACATTGAGGCTACATGAAAATCTGAAATCAGCGTGCCGAGATTGTATAAGAAACACTACAAAATGTAATGAAGCATTTTTTTGTTTCCCGGTGTAATGTATTAAAATGCTGGAACAAGTAAATAATCTCGTTTTAACATTGTGCATGTTACGAGGTGTAATACATAAAAATTAAACAAAGCTAATAGACCATAGCTGCTCCATCTTTAACCAAAAATCAGCGACAGAAATAAATGGATACTACCTAATGTGGATAGTGCATTTGTGCATTACATTAAAAGGTAGCATGGTTTATCTTTTATGGATGCTTTAAGATGAATTGGAATCATGAGCTAAGTGAAAATGTGTTAGGTGTTTGACTAGATGATAAACCAGAAAGAATTGTTGAAGAATGATTCTAACACAAAGAGAAAGTCAATGCACTAAATACAAACCTGATTCGTCTTTCTCAAATAATGTGTTGCTACAGATTTTCTTGTAATAAAATTTTGAAATAGCAGCGCATTGTTTACATTTTTTTAAATCCAAGGGTGGGGCCCAATCTTCTGGTCTGTAGTGTATGTTTAGATGTCAGGCAGCAACCACAGCATGCGTTCTACTTTCTGAACAGTATTTTTGCATAGATAACAGGAAAATAAATGGAAATTCCTAACATGTCCTGACTACCCAGTGCTCTGAGGAATGGGTAGTGAGGTATGGCTCTTTGAAAATTATCTCTCAATCTGTCTACATCAAAAGAGGACAAAGACGAACACACCGAATGCATGTCAGACGAACATACATGCAACATCAAAAGCTTCTCATGAGCAAGGATTTGAATGCCAGATAATATTTTTGAAGACATTCTATCAACCAACAGTGCAGGGTGTGTATGTTATTCTGGAAAATGTCCACATTTCAGCAGCACATAACTCCAACTTGCTGAAGCTACGGTCCACATTTGAACACATTCTTGGCTACATTATCATGTCGACGACTTCCAAGTGCTGATCTACTTCATATATTTCATATAGTTTGAGCCCTCAAGCAATATTCAGATGTTATATGAGGTATAACCGAATATATGTTACGGTTCAAATAGGACTGATACCTAGAACTTGTGAGAACATTTTGGAAGGGCCTCTATGAAAGGAGTGATACAGACATGGTAATACATGAAGAACCATCAGGTTGCTTAATGTCCTAACCTTAAACATCAGTGAAGTAGAATGCCACTCTTGTTTGCTGCAGAAGAACAGGTTCGTTTTGATACATTTCAGACACCAAACTGACATTTTCAGCTCTTGAGTGCTGTGTATGCTGGGTCCCAGTCAACCCTGAAATGATTTCCTGATGGCTTCATATTCAGCATTGAACAAAATCTTTTAGATCTGATTTTAGCAAATTCTTTTCAGACAAATTCTTTAAAGTCATAGACAACATACCACCACAGCAACCCCCCGGTGATAAGGCAGAAAAAGGTGGCGCTTAGCCTCGTCCTGTTGACGCCGTGGTTCATCCATATCACGCCGCCTTTCAATCAATCAACGAGCCGTTATCCAACAAAAAAGAGGGCTGCCGAGTGAAACCTGGCTGAACTGAAGCCTAATGAAGCATGGCAGCCAAGCCTTCTCTAGAGTGTTTAAGACAAATTTATCAAATTCCCTTCTTAACGTCTTGCTTAAGAAAACAAGCCGGCTGTTAAAATCAGATGTCATGCGGCCTGTACTCCCACTGGACTCAGACGTTAAGTGCTGGCAAGAATCTCAACGCCCCTTTTCTCTTAAGTCAATACTGCTCTCCCTGGAAGACTCTTGCTCTGGTGTGCTTCCGTTATGGCTGCTTTTTGAGCGTTCTGTTAATTAATTTTGCAACACATCACCGTGGACACTCGTTACACCTACGCCATCTACTGCTCCAAAACACATTATTCAGCACACACGTAATCATGAAAATCTACTAGAGGTGACATTAAATTAGGTGTGTGGAATTAACGGGATAATTTCACATGCTGTGGTGACTTTAACCCGGTCCAGTTCTGGTTCTGGAGGAGAAGAGAATGCACTTCTTGGCCCAGTGAATGGAAAGATGGAATGGTTGATAGGAGTACTGTTAAGGAAATTTTGTGTCGTTGGAGTACAAGTCTCAAATATCACCTCATCATTTCCGAGCCAGCACAGCCCCTGATACCAGCGCCAAGGGCCAGCAGACCCAAACCTACCAAAGTCTACCTGTGAGCCGCTAACTAACTCCCTGACAAACTGGTCTCTGTTGCTGAGTTTATTTTGTCACCTACAGTACTGGAGAAACTGTGGGAGGTGTTATTGTTTGTTATTCTTTTGCTATTCGACTACTAGGTTATAACTGTGGCTTGAGATGCCCTGTATGTTGGGTGCCAGAACCATTATATTAGTAAAACAGTTACACAGAGAGCAGTTCACACCATACCCAAGAGGGGTTTAAAGAATAAACCCCAAGAGGTAACTATTAAGTGTGTCAAATGGTTATCAATAAGATATCCTACTGTAGAATAAAGTTCCACCCACAGAGGGTCACTGAATACAGCAACCCAGCCAGGGGACATGACCTCCACCACCAAGTGAGAGGATGATGAGTGGTATATGTGTGTGAAAGCAAGCATGTCACAGACAGGGTGGGCTATGTGTGCCAGTGGTGCTGATTCTTTCTTCTCCAGCAGGATTGGATTTCAAAGTGTGAGAGCAGTGCGTGGACAGCTAAGGGGAAGTGAACCCAGGGCACGGCGGGCCTTCAGAAGAACATAATCAACAGTAATAACACCAACCTGATATTATAATTGGTCTTTCCTGGAGGGAGGTGCCAGCTACCAGGTCTGAGGGAAATGAGAGCAAGGACTACACCTCCTCAGCGCAAGCTCAATTTGGGCTTGTGTTTCATGCATGGCCTCCTTTGATTAATAAGATCCCTTCCACTGTTTTGATAACAGCGCCCTGCTTTCCACCCTGCTCCTGACCGTATGAAATGAAAGAAGAAGAGGTATTTGGCTAATCTTCTTTCAAAAGGGATCAGTGCAAGATTTCTATTAACAAAAGAGCAAAGAGGAATGAGGAAACCTTGAGTGATGTCTATTGATGTTCCATTATCCACTTTGTTCTGGATTCTTCTGCTCTTCTTGCTTCTTAATGTTTTGGGTTCTCTTACCGTATAACCCCCATCTGCTCTTGGCAGTGCTGAATCTCTTAAGCCAAGGTGAAACTACCACCGGAGCACAGCCTTCCATACCCATGCTGTGCAATCCCCCTTACAGCTTCTTACCGTGATGTATAGGATGACTTTCCACATGCAAGTAGTAACGTACAGGGCAACGGTACAAACGCCTAGGATGCATATTTACTTGCTACAGAGAAAATGCCTATGGACAGCAGCGATTAAAGCAGCGATAAAGGCATACATCTCTAGGAAATGACAGGGTCTTGGCTGGCTCGAGGCAACATTACACCCATGGGTGTAAAAGTTCTCCTGGTTACAATTTGCACTTCAAGCATCATGCCTGAAAAAGGAGGAGCCTCAGCCCTGAGAGGGACTGTACAAAAAAACCCACAAAGGCAACCTTTCATCACTTTCTCTGATTCTTGACATGATGTTTGGTTATTTTGTATTCTTGCTCTTACCACAGGACCTTTGGTGTACCTATGCTTCCAGAGCAAGTTTTCCCTTGGCTGGGAGAGGAACAGAAATCAAGAGCAACTGTGGTAAAGTTAGAACCATACAATGAGTGGAAAAAAATGAGAAAATCTGAAAGCAAAGACCTGCCACACAGACTTAGACGAATAGCTGAAGTTGAATTAAGCTTCTGTAGATCTCCGCTATCCTCAATCACACTCTGCTATTTCAGAAGGTCTTAAAATAAGACGTCCGTCTTCCTCTCCAGACTAACGGTCTCTGTGTGGAATCATTAATCTTTTTCTTACCATACCTTTTATAGTAGAGGCATCTCTACCGTATGGCCAAGTTGTTGTAAAACAAGCCCGCGTATGATCCGGGGATGCCTTGCATGGTGCCAGTCTGTCCTAGGACAAAAGCAATTTGTGATGCCGTTAGATTTTTCGCCTCTTATGGAGAGATGAAGTCAACTGATCGTGACACAAGCTGAGCAGGGAGGTGGGCACTTGAAGTGATGATGACTTGCACTTCCATTGCTTTCCAGACCAAAAGCACCTCACAGCTCGTTAGTCTTCCGCTGTTTACCGGTCAGCATTCCTGAAGGGATTCCGCACTATAAACTATGTCTGCAGACCTTTGCCTGTCTGTCCCCTAAAGCTCTTAACACTGACACTTCAAGTATTTGTCGGAAAGGGCAGTGGTGCTAGCTTTGTCCGATGCCGACATGTACCATATCTTGGAATCAACCTGATCTCAGGGGTAGTTTTATGAGTGCCTTCATTACATAATTGATTTAAGAACAGACATTTTAAAACATACTGTAGTAGTGTTACAGGGAAGAAATTAGGAACTTGGACTGGAATTGTGGGCAGATACTGCATGAGCAAGAAGGCCAGCCACAAAAAAGTGCTAACAGAGGACTGAGGAACAAGGAGGAAGTAGTGGTGATGTGCAAAAACTTTGTCACAGGAAACATAAGGTAGAGGTGAAAATGTAATATGGATATTATATTAGAGGAACAAGAGTCCTAGTCATTTCATGACTTCTTGTAACATAATTTAATGGAAATTAGGATAACCAATCTTTTTTTTTTCTTTTTTGTTGTTGTTTCCCATAAACCAGCAAATACTTTTACAGTCAAAAATATTTCAGCCATTTTTGGCCTAGCAAATGAATTATGAATCTCCTTTTGACTACACTAAACTGTACTTTCTTAATTAAATTCACTTATTACCTGTTTTCTCTTGAGTGTGTGACTCCAGTGTGCCAGATTAAAAAACTGTTCAAAGTAATGTAAATTAAAAAGAAAAGCAAAAGGTGGGCTGAAAAGCACGTATTTGGAAAATGACGTCAGAACATGACAGGACTGGTCTCTTAGTTCAAACAAGCTCTGTATAGGATACATTGTAGATTTCATTCAAAATGAAAGCAACCAAAGCATAAACTTTCAAGAGAACATACATACACAGCTGGTGAAGCCCTGTGAAGCCCAGGACTGCGAGTGGCACCACTGAGGAACCCTTGAGCAAAGTACAGTCCCCACACTCTGCTTCCCAGGGGCTGCACTTTGTGAATTGATTTAATCCAGAAAAGAATTTCACATTGTTCACACTGTGTGCTGTGCTGTGGTGTGTTCATGTGTGACAGAATGGCCCCTTTACATTAATCTCATGACATGTCAATTTATGAAATAATGCACTTTATTTCCAACAGATTTGATTAGCATAACTATTCTACCTTTATTGCAAAGGTACTGTAGCATCTAACTAAAGATAAAAAAGTAGATAGGATAATAAAAGTTGACAATTAAAATGTACTTCTAATGTGCCAGTACTAAGAGCACTACAGTTAACATATCCTTACTATTCAATTGCAATTGTGCAAACTATTGTTCACTTTTTTTTTACTGAACACATGAGTCAAGACCTGAACCTAAGCATGCTTTTTGTAGAAGGTAACTATTGACACTAGGCTATAAATAGACTGGGTTGGTAATTCTGTAAACAGCCACCTCAGTGGTCTAGGCAATGGGATTGTTTGGGATTGTGCAATAATTCCTAAATAAAGCTACAAGGAAGTTGGCAAGAATATATTCAAGGGTTGGACCTGAACTGCAACAATGCAGTGATATGGCGCAGTTTGCTGAAAGCAGAGAGCGGTGCTTTGCCTATAGTACTGTAAGATTTTAAAAACTCTGAAGGACCATCAAAGGTAAAAAAAATGAATATATACATTGTGGCCTGGAATTTTGCAGATCTGGCAATGAGGAAGAATCTTAAAGAGCATAAAGAAGAGCCAGAGGCAGGACTGGGTGGCCAGGAACAAAAGGAGGAAAAACCTCAGCAACACAGACATGTTCAGAGAGAGCGATCAAAAGACATTCCTGAAGATTTTGGACGAAAATGAACCCCAAGATGAACAGTTGAGTACTATCTTCATTATTGTTTTGCAGCAACAGTTCATGATCCTTAAATATACTTTTCATTAAAAAAGGAAATGTATAAAATGTTAAGGAAAATTTAAACTCTAAAAATTCAAACACTATCAGGTTCTCAAAAGTAACCATTAAGGTGCTGGTAACCATTAAGGTGCTTTGGTTAATATTTTCTCTGTCAACAGTTCATAAAGGATTATGTCTTGAGGAGAAATAGGTCTAAATGACCACCAGTTCCCACTTGGTCAGAGCAATTGTCATGGCCTGGTCAGTGGCAAGTGAATGCCACTGTGTTTTTTGTTGGGTTTTCTGGTTGTTGGTTTTTGCTGTGTTCTGTTCAGGTTCTGGTTCTTTTATTTTGATATGCCTGTCTGTCTTTGTGCTTGTGTCACATGTTCATGTTGTCATGTGGTTTTCTGTCCTTGTGTCATGTGTTCCTGAGTTCCAGCTGTCGTAATCATTGTTAGGTATTTAAACCTGTTTCTGTTAGTCTTTCCTTGTCTGTCCATCGTCTTTTTGAGCTGCTTTAGTTCCTAGTTTGCAAACGTCATCTAGTAACAGCCATTGTGCCTGGTTTTTGTTTTTCTCGTTTCTCGTTTCCTGCAAATAAAACCCCTGAAATGGATTCACGTTCTCCTGCCTGGTCCGTGTCCCAAGAAAGCTCGCGATCCTGGGGGCTTATCCCCCACCATCGTGACACATGCACATAAAGGAAAAATGTTTTTTGCTGTAATAAATTGTGTATTTGATTGCATTATTAAGTCAATAATTATTAACTTGGATGTTATTATTAAGTTCACTTTACAATTGCTATTAAGTCAACCAGTAGTGACGCACCTAAACCAGTTTAAGAAATTAGCCATGTCATAAGCAGACTCGTCATTGATCTTCGTATTACATGCTGTCCCTTCATTACTCAATCATAATAGAATTACAGATGAGTTTAAGTTGTAAGTTGTAACCGAACATTGTCCTCCTTCTGTTCTGACGGAAATCCTTTCCTCAAGGGACTACATTTTTTTGCTGATGCTTGCTCACACACCTCCAGAGAGTCAGATACAATCACAGATGTTGGATTTTCCACCATAAAACAAATGAGATCAGAGATCGATGGGACACCCCAGATTGCACAGAGCCAAATGGCTGGTGTCACTTTTGACACTGATATGCCACTGGATGCTCTTTTGGAATCACAGGGGGCACATCATCGTTGCGATTATGCGGCATTGCACTAGCTTGCAAACTCTGGCCTTGCTTGACTGCTTCATCATGAAAATTACTGCCATAGATCTCTATGACAGATGCATTGCACCATAAAGAGTGCTGGATTAGGTTTTTTCTTTTTCTCTCCTTCTGGCTTGCTGTAAGAATCCTGTTAAACAAAAATGCTGCAGGACATTCTCAAGTGAAGCCACAAACAAAATCATTCTAAAGACATGTCTGTTATATTACCACTAAGTTGAAATCTCATGTTTTAACTGCATAATTGTTCTGACATGTTGGAGGCTTTTGAACACTTCAATGGTACAGCAGTCTTCTTTTATTTCAGATTGTTTACAGTAATATTGTGCACCAGTCCTAGGTTTACCTGCACTTGTTTCACACCCAGAAATCATTTTAATTATGAAGGTGATCATTCATATGCCTCTCAATATCATGTTAATGCATGTTAAAAGCTTTTAGGTCTAACGCTGTTGTGATTTCATCAAATATAAAATAGTAGTAACAACTAAATGATTGAAAAAAAACATTTAAACATTGTAACATTATAACAATCAAACAGACACTGCGGCGTATAATTTTTCTGTATAAATGCAGCTTATTTGTGCTTACATTTACATTGTGTATATATATTGTGTGTGTGTGTGTATATGTGTGTATATATATATATATATATATGTGTATATATATAGGCTATATATATGTGTATATATATACATATACATATATATATTTACACACACACACACATATATATGTATTTATATGTATGTGTATGTATGTATGTATGTTTTTGTCAGTGCCTTCAGACAAACATACATACACTCACACAGGTTTTTATATAGATATTCATGCTACACACATCAGTACTTAACAGTGTTTTGTTTGTATAGTATATTCTTACGCTATATTGTTGTGTTGTATGACTTTATTCTATTGTTTTTTGCTGTTCTTTCTTTTGTTCTGTCCACATTCTGCTCTTTCCCATTTGTGGCACTATTAAAGGCTTATCTTAATTTGTTTATTTGGGATGGGTAGTGGTAGTCAAGTGTGGCATCACAACCTTTACCATGAGCTGCAAACAATGAAACACTAAAACAGATAAACAAACATCAAATAAATTGCCACGATTTTGTAAAGAGTATACATGATACCAATATTGTGACTTTTAAATGTCGCTATATTCTTTTTGTGCAGAATGGGTTAAAAAAAAGAGGATACAAAGGAGAATTAATCCAGCCAATAATGAGGAAGGCCACAAAGTAGAAACTAAATGCTTTTATCAGCGAAACTGCCTTTCTCATTATACCATCAGGCTCAAAGTGCTGGGTCTCTTCTTCCCTACTAATTACACACTCTGTCTCACCCGCCTGCCTGCCCTCCCGTCCGTCTCTCTGTACAGCTACGTCTTCCTTTCTCACTTCTTTAATCCCACTTCTGTTCATTTGTTCACTAAATACTGTCAAATTTAGGAGAATTTTATGTCTAGTTTGTATACTTTATTTTTGTTTACTGTTGCTTTATCACCATTAGGAGTGAATGATTTTAATAAACAATAAAAATGCAGTGAATCAATAAAATAATAAAACGGTGTATTGGAATTAAAAAATTCATGTAAATATGCATATACAGCTCCGGGGCAAAAATAAGAGACCTCTGCAAAAAATGCAACGATTCTCAGACTTTATCTTCATTGAACTGAAAAGCTTAGCCTTCGTTTTCAAGATCTGCTGACAATATCCTAATTTCCAAATAAAAATATTAACAGCACAACGCTAAAGGAAATATCAATACATCATAATAAGAGAAAATGATGGAGTGTTTACAAAACTTGAATCATTCAAAGAAAACAAATATATAACAAAATGCCAATAATTACCTTTGACGTACTTCTAGTTTTACCATCCATCTGCTCTCACTGTGAAAGGAGAGTGTTGATTACAGCAGTGTTTTTATACCTTTCCTCATTAAATAAGATTTGATTCAGGTGATCCCCAATCCGTACCCCATGAAGCAGAATAAGGGCACTTGTGTAGGAATTTAACACTGGCATGGAATGGTTGTAATACTCAGAGATGCTGATTTAATCACAAATTGGGGTGCTCTCTTATTTTTTTCCCCCAGAGCGGTATTATTTCACTCTCTTCTGTGTGTCCCTCATTTGCCATCTTTCACAGAAGTGTGTAAGCAGAACCAGGTATGTGAGTGTGTCCTGTTGTTAGAAAGAGGTTGGTGTTAGGCTGTTCACGCACACTCACATGAACCAGGGGCATTACATAAATCAATTCATCAAAAAATGGCTTATTACTAAAATAACTGTTTGCTGCAGCCTTAGTACAGTTGCTACGCTCTAAAGTAGATTTCTGCTTCCTTCCTAGAGACCTATAATGTTGGCACAGTTTTCTACAAAATTATGTAAGGGTTTGGGGAACAGGGTCATCAAACCAATTAAGGCATTTGGATTGTAGTAAAGATAATGACTGCCTAGAATACATTTAGTGCAATAATATTTTATGAAATGGAAATGATTATAATAAAAGCAGCCAGTCGTGCTCTGTTTGTTACAGTGGAGTCTGCAGTTGTGCCTCTGCGAAAGAAAACATAAAGCACTGTGAAGATTTACGCACATGCATTCAGTTCTTTAAATAAACCCCAGGGAATTTGGAAACATGATGCATTATGTTTCAGAGTAATAGGTTTAGTGACCTCTGCTAATGGGAAAAAGATCTGTTTTAGCTCCAGTGTCAGACTTTGTTATTGAGAAGCATATATTGAGGATATTTGCATTGTAAATATCAAATCCTCCCACAGTCAACATTCAGCATTCATTACTTTCTTGCACAAGATTATTTGGAGAGTTTGTGCCACAGTATTCCCTTAAACTCCACACTTTCTCAGTTTGTGTTGCCACAGAAGTCTGTTTCGGCAGAATTACAGAACGATGCCTCATTATTTCCTGCCTGAAAAGTTGATTTTTTAATTATAGTGATATATTCTTGCTTATAGTGATATTCTCACTTACTATTGTGTGACATTCATGTATCTGGACTATATCATCCCATTTTGCAGTGAGGTTAAATCTCTCAACTTCTGGCCACCCCATATCCTCCTGGCCTGCTGCCTTAACTACCTTTAGAAGTTGGCTATTAATTAAATAGCTAATTGTAAAATGATTTGTGCTAATCCTATATGATTGATTTTGCGTGTATGTTCTGTTCAAAATTGCTGCGTGTCTAAATGCATTAATTACGTTCTTTTATACATAGAAAACTCTTTTGGACTTTTTTTGGTACTTCGTAAAATCCCCTCTTATAGAAATGGTGGTGGCCTAGTGGGTGGGATATTTGCCGCTGGACCAAGAGGTCATGGGTTTGAATCCTACCTTCAGTGTACCACCACTGGGTTCCTGAGCAAGACCCTTAACCCCAGGTTGCTCCAGGGAAACTGTGCCCTGTGATGGGGAATGGAAGTCACTTTGGATAAAAACGTCTGGTAAATGCTTTAAAATTAAGTTTCTTTTGAACATATTAGGTATCTTAAGGAGAAACCAAATTATGATCTTACACAGTCTACTGTCTATGGACAACAATGTTTTGAGACTATACATCAATTATTAAAGTTAATTATTTTTCTTCCATGCTAGTTTGACAGATTAATTGATTTTATAACTTGACTTTTTTCTGGTAAAAGTATAATAAAAGTAATAAAGTGAATGCCAACAGGATAGCTTGCTAAGTGGCATTTCACCTTTCTTATGTTTCAAAAAAGTAAAAAGAAATCACTGAAATATTGTGTATAGATAAGCTTTTAACAAATAATGAATCTTGGTCCAGGACCCAGATAAAACAATTCATAAACTGAAAACTTTAAAATGTTCGTTTTAGGCTTTTCCGCAAAACAGACACGTCTATTATATGTACAACAAAATTAGTTCGAGCCTTAATACATTTTCATGTATCACATCAAACTAGGGTCTTGTTCAGGGCCTATAAAAACATCATCATGGAATTGCATTAAGAGCAATGATAACTGCAGTAAATGCATTAGTCGTCCACCCACGAGGCTCGGTGCTGAGATAGCTTGCAGATTTCAGGTACACAGCAGGGAATGCATTAACACACTTCCATTTTCAAGGAGAGTGAGATCTCTATAAATAGCATTTCTCTATGAAGAGAGAGCCACACCACAGGAATCTATACGGATGAATTCATTTGTCTGGTGATGGATCGCACTGCTCTTCCAGTTGAATATGTGCTGAATTGGTATTGATGTATTGTCAGGAAGACAAGTGCCCATTACTATGCTTTCAGGCATGATGGTTGTCAACATTTCTTTCTGTACAATACGAATAGCCAACATTGTGTAGCATATGAATATGAATAGCTTATGAATGAATATAGTGTTTATTTATTAAACTGTTGTGCTTTAGATACGGTTGTATTCAAACATATTGTCGCTTTTAGATCATATTTATTATATTAAAGTTTTGATAATTTGGAACTCGTAAAGCCGTAGGTTGGCATGTTTAAAAAATACTATCAAAAATGATCAATACAAATTCAGTGTTTTACACACTGCACTGCACTAGATAAAAAAAAACCAAACTAATTATGCCCTGTTTGTCTGTTTGTAATAAAGGATGCAGTTGGTCAGTGTTCTTTAAGTACTGGCAATATTATGTCCACAGTATGTTTAGAAATGCATACAGAGACATATAAGTGGGGTAACTTAACACATTAACAATAGATATTGTCCATTTATCCAGCTCTAATGCTATTCTAGTTATTTTTTATTGACCTCTATATTTCTGGGTCTAACAGACATTTTGCATAGCTCATCCAGTTCAGTGAAACGTTTTTGGATGTTTAAGATTCAAAAAGCTCCGCAAGCGTCTGGATTAATGGTTGAGCCCAGCAGAAAAAGGTTATGAAGTTATATAAAACTAAGCTTTCACACTGATGTTATTTTCCATGAATCCATTTATTTTGTGTTTAATAAAAGCCGTCAAAGCTTTGGTATGTTAGAGGATGGCAAAAAGGATCCCTGGAGCAGTAACGGTGAAAGATCAAAGAGACACGGCAAAATACTTGTTCATCAATCATGAGCTCTGATGTGACAGAAGAACCTTTTTTAGCTAGAAAGTGTTAGTGTTAACTGTGTTCATTTACTGTGAAGCTTTGACGTGTGAATACGTACATAAATGCCACTTCTGGTTCATCCAGACACGTCAGCATTGCAATTATGTTGGAAGGGGTTAAGACTGTAGAGCTGCATGAAGTGCTGACATTTGATTTGAAAATGCCACAGAACTGGAGAATTTTATACACTATGGAAGAAAGCATCAATTTTCACTGGTAAGAGGGCTTTCATATGTAGTTTTTATGTAATGAGTGTTCAAGTTTATTGTCCAATGCACAAAACTTTTGTTTATTTATTTATTAATGAGTCAGGCTCAGAGCGAATAGGCCCTGGGACTTGTCGCCCACCTTTCAGAAATGGAAACTGTAAATTACCTGTTTTAAATACTGAAAATATCAATAATTATCAATAATTATAGATACTTTTCCCCAGTATACCTGTTTCACAAATGTGCATATCATTCCATTTGTAATGTGGATACGAATGGAGCTCAGATACAATTAGTGTCAGTTTATCTGTACTGAAAAAAAAAACCCAGAAAGGCAAAGTGAAGGAAGCAATTGGTGCTACTTTGAACAACTGCTTTGCTGAGGGCTCCTCCAGGCCCTGGGCCACAGTGACGTAGCTACTTCTTGTGCTTGAAGAAGCCTCCAGTCAATTAAACTGTGTGACTCACCACAATTATTTGTCTCTTAACCAAATGAACGATGCTCTGCTCTGTATGCCTCATCAGCCTACACAGATTGGAGCTGTGGCTTAGTGGTCTTGTAGTGATTCGGCAGGGCAGACCAAACTGCACAAAGGTTTGACTGAGATGATTGCAACAGCTGTGAGAAAATAGTTCTTCCTGAAACTTCCTGAAAAAAATAATTAAATGTATTATCTCTGTCTCCTTGTTGTGTAAACATTTGAGCACTTTATGCAATCTCCCATTGCATAGTTATGCTATTGGATTAAGATATTCCTGGCCTAAGTTCCTGGCCTTAACATTATTTCTCAGGCTGTCTTCTAAGCTGACCCAGTTGCACTAGATAATGGGTGGGAAGCAGAATTTACTCCGGTTATTCAGTTTAAAGCGTATGCAGTTTTGTGAAGTTCAATCCTACTTCAGAATATTAAAAGTGAAGTTTTCCCCACAAAACATTGCTCCAGTGGCTGCATTTACAATGGATGTAAATGGATGTTTTTCAGTAAAGTTAGTAATCATGACATATACTGTAAAAGTACCTGCTTGCCTCATGCCTAGGGATGGGTATCGTTAAGGTTTTAACGGTATTACTACTTCTATCGGTTCTGTACTTTAACGGTATTCTTATCGGTACTTTTTGTTGTGTTTTTTAATTAAAAACCCAAAACAAATTGAAAACAGAAA
>JBBPDB010000011.1:13265673-13280643 GCA_037974465.1 Brachypetersius altus
TGTTCCTGTTTCTCGTTTCCTGTAAATAAAGAGCCTGATGCTATGGATGCCTGCCTGCCCCGTTCCTGCTCCCCCAATGGTAGCTCATGACTGAGGAGGACTAGCCCCCTCGGCCGTGACAGTAACAAAAAAGCAGCTGGGCTTCAGCCTGACTATTAATACTTAATTCCTGTCTTTTGATATGTTTGGGCCTGCAGTAACAGACAAACTTTACTGAATTATTCTGTCTCTGTAAACATTTTTATTGAAACACTTGAATGGGCTTGTTACACCTTAATATCTTAAAATATAAAAAACACTGGAATTTATTTCATTTTATAGCCATAGGTTATCACTATATCTGTCATTATCAAAAGGCAAATCATGAAAGCCTCCTATTACCTGATGATCAAATACTTGCAAATATGTCATTTTCATGCAAATTTTTTTTTTTGCCTTGGTTTTAAAAGTTATGACATTTCAACAGAAGAGCCAGGAATTGAACAAAATCACACCCAGGCTCATTACTCTTTACACTAAAGAACCACACTGAAATGCTTACTTTGTATAAAACCACAAACATGCCTATTTGATTGCCTGGGCACCAGCATGACAAATACTGCCCTCAGGCAGTGATTATTGTGAGCAAATGTCATAAGAACAGTGCCAAAGAAATAGCATGGGAGAAGCAAAGAGAGAGGGTGGGTTAGCAGCGTGAGGCAGGCAGGTTCACAATGCCAGCGGTCTGACAGCACTCCTTCACAGCTTTTCATCAAAATTCACTTTTAGTAAAACCACTGATTAGTACGGGGGAGAACGGCAGCGCTGAAAAGTGAGAAAAGAATGCTAGATTAGGCCACGATAAATGACGAACTCTCCTGATTACAGCATGCTCCTGCAGACTCAAACACACTTTTGAATCCAGCGTCGTTGCCACAGATTTCATAATTATACGGCCTGTCACAAACGGGCCTGCCTGGCCGCCTCATGCGGAGCTGGAGCGGTATGCTGTGGTTTTTAGGCGTGCTCACCGTTGGAGCATTTTAATTAAGGGAGGGTGGGAGCGCATGGTTTTGATTCAGGCCTCCCTCGCTGTCATCTGTCTCACCTCATCATGGACGGAATGAGGAGGATTAGGCTTGTCAGCCGGGCACTATAATGGTGCGGAGCTTGGGCAAGAAAGCTGTTTGGAGCTTTAAGGGTGCCATGTGTGCACTGGAGCTGGCAGCGTGTGAGTGAGCCAGCCATACTAAGTCGTACTGTCTTCAGTTCACATGCCTCCGTGCTACAGTCTACATGCTCCACAGACACATAGGGGCCATTAAATATGGTGGATACTTGGGACAGATTACTCCATCTATAAACTGATTTAGGACGTCAGACCAGGCAGTGCTCTCTGAAAACAGTTCATTCCTGTACTGATTTGAATAATATAAGATGACCAAGCCTTCCTGATCCTACAGTTCACAAGTAGCTTTGACTAAGGCAAGAAGATTTTGAGTAAATATCTACAACATTCTAAAAGAGACTGATTTTGAGGAATTGTTGTGCACTCTTCGTGTGTTCAATTTGAATTTATTTATTTTGAGTCACATCTTTTTTGAGATGGTCATACTAAATTGTCTCAGTTGTCTATACATTGAATTATAAAGCCAAACTAAAAATAAATATCTGGAAAAATGGGTAAGCTTGTTGTCGCTGACATAAACTTTGACTTTGTGTATCTGAGTTTGTCTGGGGCTGTCACCTGTTGCTGCTTTTGTTCTACACATAGGAAACTGATAGGGCCTGATTAGAGATCCAAGAAATAGAAATAAACAGCTAAAGTCACAACGGGTGAACTGTGAAATGTCGCAGGCTAAGTTTTTATCAGCTTTCTATGTTTTATAAATGTGTGACACCAGACCAACACTGTTTATTCACAGACTCTTTAAAAGTACATTCTACTTTAGTGATTCACTTATGAAGAAAATTCTCATTTAGCTACCTAACCCTGCCTAGTCTGGCAGCAGCATAGCATTGCCAGTAGGGCACAGGCATTTAGTGGTCTAGTCGTTAAGGAGTTCCAGAACTGCCAGTGGCATCGCTGAAGTTTCCTTGAGCAAGGTACTGTCCTCACTCACTGCTCCCCAGGTGCCGCGTCACTGACTGCCCACTGCTTCATTTGGTGAATGGGTTAAATGCAGAGAACATATTCACACTGCGTGCTTTGGTGTGTTCACGTGTGACAAATTGACCCTTAACACAGTTAGTTTAAGAGTCTTGTCCAAGGTCACAACCAGCTATGTTCAGACTGTCATGTGATTTGAACCTGTGACTAGGTTCTGGCTGACACCTCTCATTGTTAAGCTACCCCGCCCCCCCATCATTAACAATAATTCATTTATAATATTATAAACTGCCAACCTCCAAAAAATTCTTTGCACCAAGACCATTGCATTCTACACCATAGTTGACTGAAGTATCACTGACAAGTACTGACCTGCAATTTCTACTTGATTTAGATTTTTAATAAACATAGACATAAGCTTGTCTAGTCTCATGCTGCTGACAGAAACTGTTGTTCTTGGACACAAAATATAACAGAGCTACTCTTATGCATGTGTGCCTGCCTGCTACAGGCAAAGAATGAAAGCCAGAATGCTCTTCAATCACTACTACAAAAAAAAAAAGCAAATGAATATCTATTAGGTCTGTTCCCACTACAGCTATTCTATTTTGAACATTGATGGGAGTATAAATGATGGGAGGAGTGTCGTTTATCCTTAACAGACTCCATAACTTTTTAAGCACTCCATTTTTATGCACTCTGCACACTGGCCAGTGGTACAAGTAAGACCTCCCAGAAGCCTCATTCTACAATCACTGTTTTCTTTGACAGAGATACAAAACCAAGCCCTTTACTGAGGCCACAAGACTCCACAGGCGAAACCAAGCAAGGCCTTAAGTGGCTGATACAACAACGACCAAAGGCTCGTAATTAGTTATAAAAGAGAAGAAAGTGGAGGCAACTAATCTTATGGGGAGCCGCTCTAGGGAATTCCATAATGAGGCCAATATCAAGGTTTTAACAAATGTTCACCAAAAGTAATACATTCCAACTCTAACTCATTTATGACAGGGAGCCCCACTCACTTAAGGGGTGCCTAATGTGAGTTAGACCATGAAAAACGTGTGCCATTTTTCAAAAGCCAGAACGCTGAAGCTATTGCGTGAAAGCACCAGCTGTTGCGTGCTGAAGGCTGCTGTAAACATACTTTATTTCTCTGCTTATCTACCCATTTTTTTTCCCAGCCAGCTCCCCGGGCTGCAGCACTTTGAAGAACGCGTGCAAAGTTAGTGACAGTGATGAGCACACTAGCCACCTCACTTCTCAGAAAGATTTTTTTTCACCATTTCTCTTTGTCTCTTTCTGTAATCTGAGCTTCTCTCTGAAGACCTGAAACGAACAGCACAACAAAGAATGGTACTACAACAGTCTTTACCCAAGGAATTCAAAAGTAACAATGGATGCAATGTAAATCTGTGCAGTTGCAGTTCCCCAGTGGGCAAAATATAACAGTCACGGCTTCAGTTTTTTTTTCTTTTTCTTTGTTATGATACTCTGACATAGCTGTCAATGTTCTCCTAATACAAACATAAGGATATGTGCTGGAAAACCTGTAGAATTTCATCTTTAGAGGCATTAAAAGCATAAGAACAAACTACACAAACCAGCACTATTAATATTATGTGTCATAACTCAGGTGAACACAGGCCAACCTTGCTATGGATGCTATGGATGGAATGATTAAGTTGTCTATGCACTTAATTCTGAAACAGTAGTATTAGTAAGTTTGGAACTTGTCACTGTGTAGACATTAGGCAGTATGATAGTGTGGCGCAGTAAGCTTTTTCGAGCACATCAAGCATTTCAACGGTACTTAAGGATTAATTACACTCGGTGTTGTGCAGTGTGGGAAATATTGGATGTGAACCATGGTGTGAGAAATTTTCACAAAAGTTCACAAAAGTTCTTGAAACATTGTGATTTTTTTTAACCCATTTTCCACCACCTTTTCTTTTTTTTCTGAATTTGAAATTGACAAAAAGAACACATTCAAAACAGTGGTGCCATCTGTAAAAACTACTATCAAAACTGGAAAACAAATTATTTTAATTTAGCATTGCAACACTGAATCTCTCTAAATCCAATAAACAGACCTAACTATACTCTTTTGTGATGCAGAAACAGCCAGCACTTCAAGAACACTTTACAAATATTGTAATTTGTTGTGGTGTAATTTATCAATTATCATTACCATAATGTCCAGTTCTATCATTGTATATATTGCATACATTTCTTAAAGCATCAATATATGTGACCCAATCTGCTATAATGAGTCGGAAGTTGGCCTTCTATTTTTTGAGATACGGGCTGATTATGTTGAAAAACATCAAAAATATCGATTTTTCTTTTTTGGTATTATATGAAAGAAAATGTCTTCAAAATTAGTTTCATCATAGAAATAATTGCGAAAATGTACTTAAATGGCTATTTAGTCTGAGTTGTAGTTCTCAAATCTTACAAAAGAATGTCCAAAATAAGCGCCGTTTTCGCCTCTCCTCTGAAACGTCACGATCTCAGCTGTCCAAGTATGGTTTTAAAACGTCAATCCCTGATCGTTTTAAACCTATTAAAATGCTTAAATCATGTACACAAAACCTTTTCAGTTGCCAATAGGAAGCCCTGTTCACAGCCTTGTGTCCGCCCACCCCTCGACAGATTAGAAGTGTTCTGTGTAGCGTAATGTTAGAGGTTTTTTTTCAGAATATATCTCCTCACAAAGATCGTGTTTAACGTTTGTATTTTGGGTAAACATCATCGAAATTGTTCAGAGTGAAGTGTGTCGTGTTGTGTGATTGCTGTTTGATATAATGTCATTGTCAAAATAATGTAAAATAGCTAAAGCTTAAACTCAGTGGACGTCTCTAATTCGCGCGCTGCTGCTGGCCAGCAAGACTGAATCAAGTTGGTCAGTGAGTTCTTTGGCACTAGTGATGTGTCTTCAGTCTGATTTTATGTATTTTTCTAAGTATTGACTACCGTTTAAGATACAACTTTGACCAAGATACCATTTTAAAGCTTATTGTCTCATCTTTTTAATGACTTCAAAACCTCAGTTTTGAATTTTGGGTCACTGTGACTCATTTTGCCAGATCAGGTCACATACTATATAACCACCCATGAGAGACATGTATGTTTTGTGTTGTGTAGGCTGCAAGAAAAAAATATGGCTGGTGGGGTCATAGTTGCTAAGTGCTCCAGGTGCTACAGCCTCTGTTATTACTAATATCTATAGTATTTCTGCAATGAGAACTGAACAGTCCCTTAACCACAGACACTCTAATCCCATAAATAAAGCTGCTATATGTTTGGACCAACATCATAATGAAGCACAGGCACCGTGAGCGGGTGGCTCTGGATTATAAGGCCCTAAATCAGTTCCAAAGGTGATCTGAAATGATGATGCAGGAGACTTTCAGAAATTAGCTCTTTAGCAGCCTCAGTGTTACAACATAACTGGCCTTTATAACCATGTATTTTCAGACTACCATCAGCTTTCGGAAAACGGTTAGAGTCAAACTCTGGAATATCTGCCTATGTTTCTATACTGTCAGTCTGTGGTAAGATCAAGCCAGACAGACCCTTCACAGCCAAACTGTAGATGAAGTTCAACAGTGCGTTTGGTTAGAAAAACACTGATTATGAGAGGAACTTGTAAATGCTCAGCAGGAAGGGCAAGCAGCTCCATTCATCACAGGCACCCCATCAACCCAGATCAGCTAAGCCTTTTAACTACATTGCCAAGATAACTGATGCAAGACCATTTCTTTTAACTACTCTCTTAAAAATACAGGTTTTTAAATGGCTCTTGGCTGGACCAAATAGTTCTAGGAAACTGGTATAGAACAGCTGCTTTATGGAGATGTTCTTTAACTTCTTAAATGTTTCCTTAAGGAACTTGGTTCTATAGGGAACCAGAAGTGAAGGTTCTTCTTTTGCATTTCTCCAGAGACCCATTTTATATCCCTTCATCACTTTATAGTATTCACGGGTTCAACCAAATCTCACCACGAAGTTAATCTAGAAAAGACCACTAATCCTTACTGCCGAGACACAAACACACTCGAAAAATAAAGGTGCCACCTGGATTCTTTTGAAATATGCCATAGAGGAAATACATCTGGTTCCCAACAGCGTGTACTTCTTTAAAATATGTACTTTTTTAAATAACCACTCTCCCAAATGAGATTTCTGAGTGTGAAGTATACCCACATCAGGGTCTAATCTAATGTTTTCCTAGAACTTTGTATACACCTGAGCCTAGAACCATTTGGGAACCTTTAGTTTTAAGCATACATTTAATTCCTACTTTAGCAAGAACACAGCGGAGTGTCAATTTCAACACCGTATACTATTCAACCTAATATGGCTCCACATGTACTAATATATCAAAGCTCATGTACATGCACAATGTTTTATGAATGATGAGAATAAAATCCCTGGCACACTCGACAGCCCACATTCCGGCTGTTCTAAAGAGACAGCTCCCCGGCACTATTTAAAAATCTTTAACACAACAGAAGAGATTTATTGGGCACCATATGTGCAGTGCCTGTTGGTAGACTGAGCAACATGCTGTAGGTCACTGTCTCTCTCTCCCCCACAGTGCTGGCTCGCGTGTGCAGTAAAGTTCTCTCAGTAGCAGTGTTTGCTCAGGAGATTTTCAATGCTGTTACCTTGCCCAAATACTGGGGTGCTGAAAGACAGCCCCTGTTTGTTTTTGCCGTTACCAGGATCGCCGAGGGCAGCCGGCCACACCAGTTATCTTTATCTCTAAAAAAGAAACTGAGGTCAAAAGGTAGTCACTGTACCCTGGGATGATTTTCTATACTCTTAGTCTAAGGACGGCTACTCAGCAAAACCTTAGTACAGGCTTTATGTTGTATGTTTTTACACATTGTTTTTGCTTTCATTTTGCTTGAGTTATCTTAGCTAGGCTTTTTTAATGCTATCAAGTCTAGCTGTGTATGCTCGGAATGGTCTGGTCTGGAGTGTGATCCAGTCTTTGGGTTATAAATTTGTTGTAATTGGCAGTTTTGACTTTAACAGCAGCAGAGGAGAGATGAACACATCACATGGTAAAATACAGATTTTTATACAATTTCAGGATGTGTATAACATCGTTGTTGTCAGAGAAAGACTTTAATCCAAATTTTAAGCGCTAGTACTGGTTTACACTGTGTTCATTATTGATGTATAGCCCGCTTGAAACGTTCCAAAAATGTTTCACTTATATATCTTGCACTGCAGTTTAGCAACTTTTAGAAATATACAGAAAATATATACATATACATTACTAATATTAAGGTAAATCTGCCACTGGGTTAAGCAATATTAACTTAGTAGGCAGTGAACACTCCATATCTAATGATTTATGGCAATTTATTTTCTCAGGTCCATGGCCACTGTTAGGTCTGTTTGTCTCTGGTTTTCCTAGAAAATCGGGGCATTTTTGTGCTGAAAATGTACAAATACAAACTCACTCACACACTGAGGTGGAGCGGAGAGAGTGTTGAGCAGCTCACATCCCTAGCATGGCCATTAACATGTCAACTGGTGTCTGCAGTCTGTGAAGTCTCCATAGCCTGTCAGTCTGTGAATACGATAGCACTGACTCCCATTGTTAATCTGCCAGAGATAGCTTTACATACCCGGCCAGCCAACTTTCTAATGTAACCCAGCCTACCTGCTGAACCCCGTCTACATGAACTGAGGCTAAACAGCTGGCAGCAAATGAAGTCCTGTATCACTTTCTTTATTGGCCTCGCCATTCAGAAAGACCCTAATTATAGCAGGTATCAAGAACTAAGATTGACTGCACTTTGCCTGCTATTGCTGTACAATCTCCAACCAAACATTATGTTGATGGACGCGCAAGGTCAAAGCAACTACTGCAGCAAACAGGCTCCTGTATGTGGCAGCCATGATAAACACTGAGGGCACTTGTTTGCTCATGTTGACTAATGGAGGATGTACGGCCTGTTTGCCGGCAAGTTCACTTCAGCGACTCGTGCAACAAAATGTCTCTGCTCAGCTTCTTGGAAGAGTCATGAAAGAGAGAAGAAAAAGTGAGAAGAACCTCAATGGAGGCTCTGTATGCATGCTACTCTGGGTGGTAGGAGCCATAAATACAGATGCGGAGATCTAAAACAAGAGTCGCTCAACTTAAAATAAGAGCAAACAGTTCAATTTAGCTGTCCAGTGTATGTGTGCTCAGTGATTTCACTCTGTTTGCACAGCTGAATGAGGGCGATCTATGCTGTAATGAGCCAGGCAGTATAATCTAGTGAAGATTATGTAGTTCTTGAGTTTTAAAAGGCCTTTTCTCTGACTGTATTTTATACCTAGAGCTCACATTCATTGTTTGAGAGCTTTTATGTATCAAAAACAGTTTTAATTAATTTTAACGTGACTGTTTTCTATTCTCCAACTCTTCTGCTGGTGTGAATGCATTTCTGGTTGCGGCATCACAATATTTTCAAATGGTGTTTACTTTGCAGGTTATTTTCTATAGTTAGTTATATGGATCGTGTGGATCCTTGAGAGCATCACTAACACTGTTCGCATACTTTAACCATAAAAGCCCAAGACTTGAGCCCACGATAAAACATCAAATCAGTAATGGTCCTTTCACTTATTTAGGTCATGACACATAGTTTCAGGGTCAAAAACATCAGGGTGCCTCCTAGGAACCACAGCACATTCTCCAGATGTGGAGCAATCTCAGGGAAAACATACTGGACTGTATCAATTGCCATTTACAGCTACTTTGGCTGCATGCACAGCCTGCATCTCGGACTGGAGGTAAATAAAACCAGTTGTTGGGGAGAGTGTCAGGCCGCCTGGAGAGGACAGCATAACTAATGAAGTCTCAAACAGGTGTTCAGCAATTCATACACTGCACTGCATCTGTGCCCAGTGCTACTCACCCGTGGCTTTCTTGGCTCAAAAAATGGGTACTTAGTCCTTTATCGGGGCCTTGTTTGCCTTGGAAAAACACCATGCCACTTGCCTTAGCATTTAAACCACAGGCAGTGGCCCGCAGACAAAGGAACTTTTGGCTGAATCCAGTAAGCACCGACTGCCTTATGTGTGATCTCTGTCCCAGTACCCCTTCAAATTAGCCTTTAAACTAGCCATGAAACCCATGATTAGCTAAAGTGTTATTGTAAAGATTTTGTTTAGCTAAGCGCAGCTATAATGTGAGCAAACAAGCCCAAATATCGTTTTTCATGCTTGCTCCAAAATTCATTTAAAACACTGCCGTGTCCAACACCAGTTCTCACTTCTCTCCTGTCACATTTTAATGCATCATTTGTTTTCTCCCTGGTCCTGATTTGACAGAGCACAGCTGTAAGAGGAGCTTCCCACTTCAGATTGCACAGACATCCCAGTGGTGTGAAACCCAAGAGGACGGAGGCTCTGTACAGTGTGCCAAGCAGTTGGAAGCCATCTTTCATCAACAACAAATTGACATGAGTCTTTGCAAGCATTAGTGAGTTTGGCACCTTCTTCTCAAAAGAGGGTGATTGTGATGTATCAACAGACGCATCTTAGAACGAGAGCTGTGTTCTGTCCCTCTACGTCAATTAGGGAATGAATGAATCTTTTACTACTGTCACAATCTTTTAAAAAAAATTTTTTAATTGATTTTCATTTGAAAAAAGAGAGGGTTCACAGAGTGTTAAAAAGGAGCCTGCTTCTGGAATGAGACACAATTAGGGCTGAAACATCACAAAGCACAACAATTAAAATATTCAATAAGAGGAAAAACATTCAATTATTTGGCACATGCAATATCATGAACGAGCATTTTCCCAGTTGCATTTTTCACCTCCCAGTGCTGCTAATGTTACTTTTTTTAATTGTATCTTTTACTAATTAAATTAAGCTTCATTGCAAAAAAGATTAAATAAATAGAATATATTAAATCATCACTATAATCATAGTCATATTATTGTTAGTAATAATATAGATACCAATAAAAACTGTGTATTTTTTCCACTTCAGACATGAAAATGCCTCATGTCTTTTTCACCACTTTATTATTCTGGTTGGAAAACTGTCACAGAAAAATTGACTATGATAGTTTTTGGTACATACAACTATACAAATCTTAAAAGTGGACTTTAGTGGAAAAAAAAACGAACATTAATTAAATGTGTAGCATATGGCCCCTTTAAGGAAATGTGATATTGCAATGCCTCTTGAATTTGGCCTGTGCTTAAACCGTGATTTCCATCAGAAACTGAAATAGACGGAACTTTGTGAGCCTTTGAAATGGAAGAGTGAACATTAGATAATGCATACATGCCAAATATATTCTGTTAAGTTAAGAAAATAATGGCTACCTTACACAAAGTGTAACTCTATTCTGATATAAACTCATTTAATTATACTGATAAGAGTCCTCATGCAACTTGAACTGAAATCCAGTACGACGTTTACCCAGCAGGAGATCCATTAAACATCACAGCCCATTTCAAAGAATTAATCAACAACAGGTCCTCAGGATATCGCTATACATGTAATATCACCAGGGGAACAGGAGTAGGCGTAGGAGAACAGCAGCTTAACATGAATGACCCCCAGGAGACATTTATATGTCACTGACAGACACACAAGACTATCCTATTACAATTTTTTCAAAGAGCATACGAAACACAGTACACCCACGGAGATACCAAAATCCTCCTTGACTGACGCTTCGGAAGGCTCCTAATGCCCATCGTGCCATAAATGAGTTATTTTACTCAGGGATGAAAGAAATGAAAGACTGAGAGTAAAATACACTTTCCATAAGGTCCTGCTGAAATAACTAAAGGCTACTGAAAGGCTAAAGCAGCTCATGTTTCAATCTGATAAGTATGTGATTACCTCCCACTGCTCATCGCTTCACGAGTCAAGACTTCCAGCATCAGAGTGCATGTGCCTGTGTGTATGTGTGTATGTGTGTATGTGTGCGCTTCTGAGAACATTTTTGGTGACATTAGACTGAGCAATAAAGCAAATAAATTTAGTCTGTTACTAAACCATAACCATTTTATACATATGAATATATGAAATATGAAGTTAAAAAAATAATCTATGCCCACCCCTAATATATATATATATGTATATAGTTCAAAGAGTAATTTTGTTTGTATGAGTAGTGTGTACTTGTGGCAGCTGGCAGCCTAGGGCGTTCGCATTGTGATCAGGATGTTGTGGGTTCCAGTCCACACACTGCTGCCTGGGCGCTGTGTTCCTGACTGCACACTGCTTCACTTGGTAAAGAGAACAATTTTGTGCTGTTCACACTTCACGCTGTTCATCCAGTGTGGGGAAAAGAATGTACCAATGTTTTAAGGGTCTCTCGTTTGCAGCCTGTCATGAAAACCACTATCAAGTATCAAAATTTGGTGTAAAGTGGGTGCAGGGGGTGGAGGGATTGTTTCTTTACACAAATTCCCTGCCTTTTTACTGCAAAATTTTCAGGGCTTATTTTATGGAGAATTGAACATGCTCTACATGAGACCTTTTTATTTTGTTACCCAAAAAATATGTGTGACAAGTAATAAGCAATATAATATGCAACATTCAATTGAATTACACAAATAAAGTGGCCTATTATAGTCAGGCGTGAACACATCACAGCACACAGTGTGAACAATGTGTAATTCTTTCTGCATTTAACCCATTCACCAAGTGAAGACGGGGGCTGCCGGCAACAAGTGGCGCCCCTGGAGCAGTGTGTGGGGATGGTACCTTACACATGGGAACCTCCGTGAGGACACTGGCAGTCCTAGGATTGGAACCCATAACCTTCTGATCACAGGGCCAACTCCCTTATCACCAGACCACTAGCTGCCCATCATTACACTCCAAGTATCCTGGTACTCTGAGTTATGGATATTCAGTTCTAAATGCAAACTGACCTATTAAGTAAGTATACACAGTGAATGTCATCATACAGGAAGCTTTAGTTCTCTAAAAGAGGGACTGTGTGCAAATGTGCTTTGACAAAGTTGTCACTGTTACATTGTAACCTTTCATTCTCAGTATTGGCTAGAGTAGCAAGGGTCTACCACCTGGCATGAAGAAACATCTAGGGGGAAAGCTGGGGCCATTTGACAGCAAAGGCAAACACTGGCTTCAATAAATCACAGTATTGTGATTGAGCCTCCCTAAACAATCAGGGCTTTATGCAGTTTCATCCACTCAAAGCCAGCCAATGCAAATGCCTCCCGGTTTTACAGTGGGGACTAGAAAGGGGTCAGCTATCTCCTAGCTGCCCGGCCAGTAAAAGTAATGCCTCTAGCAGGTGTACAGTTAGTGAGCGCTCTGTTAATCTTTAAGAGGGAGACGGGCAGGAAACAGGGAATTATGGGTCACTGCGAGGGGACGAGCCATGTACCAGGCAGGTGCTTGGAGAGCTCAGTCGGGATAGTGAGCCAAAGGCCAGAGGAAGACTCAAGTGTGCTCTTGTTCTTAGGAGAAGAAGTTCCTTTCTCTCTCCTCTGTCCGTCTCTGGCTCAGTTACTTGATTGAATGTTTCAGACCACCTCTAACACATGTGATCCATGGCCTGTTGGTTCTGCGTTCACCGTTTCACTTTTTCTGCGCAGTTTATTATTTCAATTAGGTTTCAATTACTACTTAGGAGACAGAAGGGCCCATTGTGTTTAATACCCAAATGACCGAAAGCTTAGTTTTTTGCTGATGCTTCAGACTTAACTGCCAAACACCGCTGTAGAACGCTGTAGAAGGCCTACATCCTCCATCCCTCATTTTTTTCCCCAGTGGCCCACTTATGACTGTGTGGTTTTATAGAATTATGTACCAGAATGAATGTTTACATGATCACTTTCTTCATGCCTTACGTTTATCATTAATGTTAAATTTGAAAACTAATTTATGCAAATGACTTCTGCTGTGATTAAATAACTAGTCCAGAACAAAAGACATGCATGGTGGGGTTGAACTACTGCAAGCTAAGTGTGGGGTATATACTGTATACGTAAATGTATGGGTAGTCATGACATCACAAAATGATTAGTTTAGTTTACATATACAGTATGGAACTGTTCACATGGTTGGTTATGAAATAGGCCCTTTAATGATACTAATGTTTCAAATGGACTGAAACCATCTGGTTTAAACTTATTTATTTAATCTTGAGCTCTATCAGCGGATTCATACCAGATAAAAGCCAGTGTGTTGTGCACTTTAACCTTAATTTATATACTGTTTTCCAATTTATATACTTTTTTTTTTTATAAGTTTTTTCCAGTGCTGTAACCAAGCATTGGTATAGAGCAAAAATGTAAAATGACCAGGAACTGGGGGCACTGGGAAACATTGCCCTAATGAGTTTCGCCTGTGATTGGAAGGTTGTGTGTTTGAATCCCAGGAGTGCCAATGGCACCACTGAGGTAATGCTGAGCAAGGTACACCCCTACAGACTGCTCTCCAGAGGTTCTGCGCCACTGGTTGCCCACTGCTTCACTTGGTGAATGGATTAAATGCAGAGAAACGTCTTTTATGTGTGTTAAAATAAAGTGAATACAGTAGTATTCACCGTAGTTTGTTGAGCATCCAGTTCTTAAAGGTCCGCAATGGGTGGGGGCACTACTTTCTATCTTTTATAGTAGACCAGACTGAAATAAAGATAATTTGTTATGATTCAAAAAAGACAAGAGAAAACCCTTTAGTAAGACAAAAAAGGGTAAGTGTTGGGCGGACAAGACCAAATAACCGAAAAAAACCCAACTGGAAGAAATGATCACATTTATAGCCTTTAAGACCTGGAATAGAACAATCAAAACTGAAATAATCTTTGTGATCTTTTTCCAGAATCCTTTATTTTAGGTTCTTTAGCGCAAAAAGCCACCAGCTGAACAGATTCAAACACTCCAGATACATACAAAACATTCTTTTAAGCTTCATTTCCACCATGATTGAGGCACTTCTCAAAATGCACACTGCCAATTTTCCACTGCTCTCTTGGAGGGCAGGAACTCATTATGCCCTCACTGGCTCTGTCCCAGATCTGTACAGTCCACATGCTCAGTCAGCATCTGCACAGAGAGAAGATTACCCAATTTTTCTTCATTCAGAGGAAGGATTGGCATAGATATGCATGTCTCTTGGAAACAACACTGCATGGGAAGCCTGTGGGCCCTAAAAATGACATAAAGCCAAAAAATGTGTAGGGGAATAATGAAGTAGGTGAATGACAGGAAAAAGAAATTAAGGAAGTGTGAGGATGACCAAGCCCACTGACAATGGGCTCACATGGCAGGGCTGATAGGCCATTTTACCATATGACAATATTGCTGACTATATTACAATGAATGTAGTATCAACTGTCATAAAATGGAGAATTTTAAGAACACTCCAATTTTTCTGTTTTGTTCTATTGAAATTCAAGCGGTTCATCATTCATTCTGCAGAACGTTCTTCCCAACTATGTTGCAGAAGTTCCCATAAGTGTGTGGCTCCAGTTCATCCTAAAGCAGCTGGATGGGGTTTAAGCCTGGAGTCTTCTGGCCACTCCATGTTTTGCAGCTTACCATCTATTTTTTGTTCTGTAGTTCTGGCAGAGCTTGGATCTTGCTGTAGGACATATCAGACCAACTAGGCACAGACCAGAGGGAACTGCATGGAGCTTCAGAATTATTTCCACTTCTGTGTAACCTTACCATTAAACCTCTCGCAGTGTCAGCACTGTCCTTTGTAACATTTCATGTGATTCATTAGACTTGAACTGCTTAAATTTCAATAAAAAAGCTTGAAACACTGGAGTGTTCTAAAACTTTTGACTGGTACATTTACATTTACGGCATTTAGCTGACGCTCTTATCCAGAGTGACGTACATCAGTGCTTAAGAATTCCACGACTG
>JBBPDB010000011.1:13280743-13301428 GCA_037974465.1 Brachypetersius altus
TTCTAAATCCTGCATCATCTTATAATACCGGAAGTCAATTAAGACCCTGGCCTTGACCAGAGCCGGAAACAGAACCAACACATCAGTCCCAGGCTCAATCAAACAACGAGAGAGAGAGAGAGATGAACGAGAGAGAGAGTAAGAGAGCGAGAGCGAGAGAGAGAGAGAGCGAGAGAGAGGCACAGAGAGAGCTCGTGTGAGAGAGAGAGAGCGAGACAGGTTTATAACGGGTGCGATCCGGAAAAGTCACGAACCAGAGAGAGAGCCAGAGAGAGAAAGAGAGAAAGAGAGACAGACAGACAGACAGAGAGAAAGAGAGAGAGAGAGTAAATCCGTGCTAAAATATCAAGGTGAATGTCATCATAGCTTACGTAGTACAGACCCAGCTCCCAACCCAACTTTGTGAATAGATTAACGGCAATATTTTTTTTTTCCGCGACAACGCTGATAACGGCCCAACACTAATAAAACATTCTATGAACCGGTGTATATTCATTGTTCTCTTCATTTTTCTAAATTGTTCTTAATTTATCTTTACCTAAAGATGTGGTCTGTATCCTGTACTTCTATTAACACATTCACACGTTCAGAGAAATCAGAAAAACGGCAGAGACAACTAGAGGACAATGAAGGAGCTATCAGACAATTTTAACCATCCAAGGCGGACGTGTCTGAAAGCTTAGCCTGTCTGAGGCCGTTTTGCCTGACATCCGGTTGTTTGTGACATGTTTTTCCTGAGACCTGAAGTTGTTTTGTCTGAAAACTGGTGCTGTGGTCTGATGATGCCTGAAAACATACACAATGATGCACAAGGATTTCTGTACAGGCATGATAAGAGCACACAGTGCCTCACAAGTCAACAAGTGTATATAGTCAGGGCAATTTAACAGAGTTTCTTTTATGCTAGACACAATACATGTGGTATCCATGCAAGCAACGACATCAGCCTACATGTTTAAAAGTTAATTCATGCATTGTGTCAGTCTTTATATGGCAAAGCCATTTAATGTTTGTTTTCATCCAGTAGCTTGTACCATCACTGCTAACTGTTACCATGGAACAGGACAGAAAGGAACAGGACAGAAAGGAGGCGTTTCTTATTATATAACTCCATTTAGTCACTAAAGATAAAGAAGCCCGGGCTGGTTCACTTCAGCTTTTGAAAGTGTGATGTGCAGTGGGGGCTAAAAATTGCAGGGTGTGTGCATCTCAAAGGGCCAGACACGTTCAGCCATCCCTGTGGGAGCCAGCTCTAAAAACTCTTTTCCACATTGCTATGGAGTGTTTAAACAAAGAATCTGTGAAGGGGGGAAGCACATGTGCATGCCACAGGAAGCATCATTAGCTTTGCAAACATTCACCCCAGTGAGGCACCAAGACCCTGTCAGAGCACAACCACTCTTTTCACTACCAACACCATCATACCCTGTCCATATATATATCTCTCTCTCTCTCTCTCTCTCTCATATCTCTTTGCTGGCATGCATTCATATTGGACTACTCATTTTCACACTTACTCACTGCATTCTGTTTCATTCTGCATCTTTTGCTTCTCTGTATTATTTGCATGCTTCTGTGTGAGGTGTCATGGAGTTGCTGGCTTCAGTGAGGCTTCACAATACAATGCAACTTTTGTTAGCTGTTAATGCGACATGCAGTACTAATACTGAAGATGGCAATATGCAAATTAGCTCTCGGAATTACAGCGTTTTTCTTTGTCCGTTGGGAGCATTTTCATAAACCACAGTTCCAGAGGAGCGATCGTGTGGTGAATTATGGGATTTATAAAATCCAACCCAAAGTTCATTATTTTGATCAGTATGCCACTGTGGTTTGGAGTAACTCATTCGAGGCCTTTTTGGTTTATGTGGTGTGTCTGATTCTTATGGCTTACAAATTCTCAATGTTCTCTGAACATTGATCCCACACCCGCCAGATGCTACAGGGAGCTTTGACGAAAGTACAACTCAAAATTAGAAAACGTTCGTAAAGTATAAAGGAAAGTCCAAAACTCAGATAGCTGTGGAGAACTGAAAGTGTGAGGAAGAGAGAGAAAACAGGGCGTCACAATGTCCCCAGATCTGAGATGCAATCATTGCCTCATCTCTGAACTGAACTCAAAGCTCATAAAAAAAAAAGACATTTGTGTGGGCGGTGGCTGCTAAGTCCTGGTGCCAATTAAACAGTGGGTAGTTCTTATCAGTATAAACTCTTCAGGGAGAGTGGGGTTAAGCGTGCATACCTGGAGGGAGGGAGGGAGGGGGAAATTGTCCTTGAGAAGCTCTCAAGAAAGACCTGGTTAGTAATGTTGCTCAAGAGCAAAGATAAAGATAATGAGTAAGGAAGTGGCAGTGATTAAAGATTAGAAAATACAACCAAGTTGGGAGGACATGGACAATGCACATAGAGAAATTGCTTTTAAATTTACTTATTTCATTGCAGAAAACATGAACCTAAGACTCAACTGCATTTTCATCTTTGGAGCATACAGCGTCCATTTCCTCCAAAAAAATACTGATTTGTCTGATCACAAGACTCATTTCCACTGAGTGATGGTCCATTCCAGATGCTTTAGAGCCCAGAGAAGTTGACACCATTTCTAGGGTGGGTTTTGAACAGTAATGTGTTAAGTGGCATTTGTGAATATAATTGTAGTGCTTAACAAAAGGTTTGCCGAAGTAGTCCCTTGTGGTTATATTACCATTTGATGAATGACAGATCTCAATGCAGCATCATCTAAGGGATCAAAGATCGCAGGTGTTCGGCTTAGAGTTGCTCCTTGGCCCTTTACACATATAAAATTCCTCCAGATTCCTTGAATCATTTAATATTATGCACTTTAGAGCGAGAAATATTATGCATTTGTTAAATCCTCTGCATATCTTTACTCCTCAAAGGCTCAGCGTTTCATAGATGCTGCTTTTGTACCAAAATGACCTGTTGATAGCACCTGGTTGAAATCACTTTTTAAAACCCCATTACTAGCCATAAATGGCCTCTTCTCTATTTTTTTAATGAGCTGCAGGTCTGAAATATAGGAATGGACATATATCAACAAATAAAGTTAAGCAGACAAATCTTGGGTTCATTAAATCTGCATTTTACATACCATCCAAACTTTTTCTGATTGGTGTATTTTCCACTCTTTAATTCTTGCTGATTCCTTACTCATTATCTTTGCATTTAAGCAACATTACTAATCAGGTCTTTCCTGAGAGCTTCTCAAGGACAACTTCCTCCCCTCTCCCTCCTTCCAGGTATGAACCGCACTCTCACTGAAGAGTTCATACTGATAAGAAGTACCCACTGTTTAATTGGCACCAGGATGTAGCAGCCACCACCCACACAAGGAGTCTTGAGTTCAGTTCAGGGATGAGGCAATGATTGCATCTCAAATCTGGGGACCATATGACACCTTCTCTCCATTCTTCCTCACATTTGAGCTCTCCAGAGCTTTCTGAGTATTTCAGGAATACACAACAGAGACAGGATCAAAGAAAAAGAGACAAACATGTCTAGAACAGAAAGCACAAGCACTGTCTAAAGCCAGCCCCAGAGATCAAGCTGTCAGCAGGCAGAACTTTTATGTGAGGCTATGAACGCCAAAAAAAGAAAGCTAGTTTAATGACCCTCCAGCAGATGCCACACTAAATCTGTAATGAAGAATCAGCCCTATCTGCCACTTTGGTCATCCTAAACGTACTATAACACATTCTACGCTCTTAATTGTGCCAAATGTTGTTCAACAGCCATTGGTCCCAAAAAAACACATTTCAGTTTAAAGAAAGACAACCTTTCACTGAAAAATTCTTTAGAGAAGCAAAAGCTCTCTCAGACCACTGCTACTCAACCGTGGCCAACAAGACCACCACCCTTGTTTGCACACTTAAATGTTGTCCCTACTCTCAA
Organism: Brachypetersius altus; assembly: GCA_037974465.1. NCBI lineage: Eukaryota > Metazoa > Chordata > Actinopteri > Characiformes > Alestidae > Brachypetersius > Brachypetersius altus. The sequence goes on from JBBPDB010000011.1 coordinate 13,284,653, forward strand.
CACACCTGAACCAACTAATTAGCTCATTAACAATCGCTAAGTTAAACTGAGCATGAAACATGGACAGCATTATAATGGGCAGGTCAGGGGGCCCAGGGACCAGGACTGGAAATACTTCTTTGTGGCATCTCTCCAAAGAATTTTTGGTCCTGTGCTTTTAATATTAGAAATAATATAATAGCCACCCTTTACAGGTGAAGTGCAAACATTCAGGTGAACCCTAAAGAGGTGAAGGGAGCTTTTCCGAAACCATCTGTTGATTCAGTGCCCTCTGGTGGCCACTTATGGTCAGAGCCAGAATGGCTGGAATCGTTCATATTTGAACGAAATCATGCCTGAATCAAACATGCTTTGTAATCCTAAACCACAGTTGCTTATGTTTCACATTGCTGTTCGGTGTCCTCAAGGACTGCTTGCGAAAACAAGAAGTGTACGTCTCAATACATTACGGCTCACAAAGTCTGTTTTCAATTTGTCGTGTTTCACAGGAGTCCACCCAAAAGCATACCACAATGCTAATTAGTACGTCGTTATGGGTTCACATAGCTCAGTTGGAATATCTTAGAACAATAACATTTTTTGTCCTTTTTCTTATGGCACATCCCCATGACAAGAAATGAAACTTTGCCAGCATCCTCCCCTCTCCTCCTTGTAGATAATGACAATGGCCTTCCTGTTGGCTGAGAGATGAAAGGGGCTGACTGGCCAACAGGATGTCCAGCATGGCAGACGGGACATTGTTAACCTATTCGAACCAAAAGAAGCAAAGAGTCGCTCACTTCCACATGCTTACCTTTATAAACAAACATTTGGCCTTCTCCCTGTTAATCACTAGTGCAACTCCTAGTCCAGTCTGCCTTTCTAAATCAGTTACATAATTACAGGCTTTCCAGTTAATATCAGATCGGGGGAAGATAAAATGGCAAGAAACGAGAGGAGCTTGCAAGAGTTTCTGCTGTTCAACTGTCATTTAACACACAGCTGCCTTCTCAAACCAACGTAGGGTCAGTGTGTGCATGGGAATGTTTTGACACTGAAATAATGGAAACAATGGAGCAGTGGCCTGCAGAATGCCTGATGACTGATAATGCCATTGTGGCTTCTAATTGAAGGCTAGATAGAAATGCACATAATAGATATATGGTATTGATGTGGCTGAATAAATCCCTGCTGCCACAGGCATTTATTTTATTGCACCCTGAGCTTTGGCCCAAATATCAAGATGGGAATGAACTTGTAGGTCTGATGAAATATCCAGTATAAGATATCCTCAAATTTCCGTTAGAACATGACCTGACAGGTCAACATTCACAAAAGCAACTGTTCCTGTTCCTGTGCTCTGGTCTGTTCATTTAACTACTTTTGGTCTGAACATGCAGCTTATGCATTAAATAATACTCCTTCAAATACGGCATCAAGCGACACGAGCCATACCATTCACTCAGTAAGAGAAAGCATATGAAGTGTTTCATTAGAACACAAAGATTTGGAAAAAAACGTTGTTTTGGAGTTTGCGAGAGCAGAACAAATCTTACATTCTGGGAAAGAACAGCTCGATTTATTCTTCTTGTCATACTGGTCCTGGGAAAGTTGATCATCAAGAGATTTCTCACTCCAAACAAGGAATATTTACAGCAGATAATGCCACGTACGATTTATTCTCTCAAGAAGAATTCTAGAAGAATACTTCTATGGCTGAGCACGTAATTGGGAATTTCGGAATAACAGTTAGAAAGAGACTTCAAAACATTGACTTCTTCATCATCCAAACCTCAGTGGGAGCCAATTATGTGTCAGGAGCTCTTTTATTGTCAGCTTGATGACCTCAGTCGAGAGGAAAAGCCAAGACGAGTTCTGAAGGCACAAGCTGTGGTGCCCTGAGCTGCACCAATTTAGCTCTGTTAAGTGAAGCCTTTGGTTTGCTTTCTGGAGGATCCGCTGCTCTGCAGCGTTCGACACAAATTGCAATAGAGGGGGGTCAACAAGGCCAATGGGGACCACTCTGACCAGATCATTATTGATTCCACAGGGACCGTAGCTGGCGAGCAGTGGAATGCCCAACATATTTCACGATATTTTGTTTTTCTGATTAAATAAGAATGGAGGAAATGCATCAGCATAACAACAGTGCCAAAAAACTCTATTAAAACAATGTGAGTTTTTTTTATTCAAGCATTACTCTGTTAAAAAAAAAACAGGAGAAAAAAATCAGAATACCTACGATCTGCTTAGAAATAATATTGTGGTTTACTTTATCACAATAACAATAACATGTCATCATATTGTTCACCCCTGCATACTGAGTAGTCCCCTGGCTGCTGAGTTATGCTTCCTCTCTGCAATCTTTGCTGGGAATGAGGGATGAAAAGAGAGTGTCAAAAGGGGAAGTGCAAGCCCACACATCTGAGAAATGCTCCACGCAGAGGCAGTTTAGAGACTGGGAGATGTTGTTTTTGAAGTGGCTGTCAGGAGAGCCGATTAGGTCACTTAGGAGTGAGTGAGTGAGACAGCAAGAAAGAGGGAGGAAACACAAAAAATAAAGAGAATAAAAGGAGGGATTAGAGAGAGAGACGCAGAGAAAGAGAGAGAGAGAGAGAGAATTTGGGGCCATATCTGATCAGTATCAGAATACAGTATCATGGATACAAAAGAGTTTAGATTTTTTTTTAATGACATCAAATCTTTTGACATGAAACATCTTTTAATCTTTAAGGAAGCTTCACTTAATATGAGGGTTCTATACCATTTACAGTTTATTTTCCGTAAGAACCATCCAACCTAAGAACTTTTTAGGGACCTTGATTTTTCACAGTGTGACCCTATAGAGACTGAGGGCAAAAAAAAAGGTAGAATGTGTGAAAATGCACGTGTCTCTGTGATTGTGTGCCCCATTCGCACTAATAACAGTTCGCTTGGTGGGTCATTACACTGAGCCTCATGAAATCCGCATGTTAGTTCATCTCCTCTGCAATGCCAGATATCACATTCCTTCTCTCCATTTATTCCACTCTCCTAAAGGTCTCACTCCTTTTACGATCTGCGCCGCAAAGGCCTGTCTCATCTGCTCACATTCTGGTATCTCAGCGAGCGTGTTTTTTACAGCTTGAACAGCCAGGCTTTCCCACACACATCATTTATCACCGGGAGTGCCACCTTGTTCCTGCAGAGGAGTTCGAGCTCCACGGCCTTTCGGAGCCAAAAGACATACGGTTTTGCTTGTGGGCACCTTGCTGAACTTCTGTTCTCATCCATCTCCTACAGGATCTGTTTCCTAAAAACAGGGTGAAAAAAAACCCTGCAAATCCATAACCATGAAGGTAAACAAACCTGATCTGGACTGGGTTGTTCACCACGGCGAGTGCCAACACCAATATAAACTCGGCGAGGGAGGATGTTGCCCTCTCGCTGTGGCAGGTGTGGAGTTGCCAGGACAACAGAGCCCAGATAGGAAGCGGCAGACACAGTGTCGTCCAGTTGTCTGAGAGAACATATCATCTTTTAATGAGCCTGACAGACGCGCTTGGCCTTCGAACAGACCGCAAGCCAAACCTTCCCTCCTGTGGCATTTAGCAAGTGCTTATTAGTGGTGGGTATTCATCAGCAAACGCTCTACAACTTAATCCTCACTAAAAACTTTGTCTAGATATATGCGGTTTGGACCAGGCTTTCTTAAAAGGCAAGCCTGTTGCGTCATCTACTGCTACTCAGTGCTAACGTGCACTTGTAAGCCAATAGATAAATGTCATCCAGTGAAGAAGATTCTCAAAGCCCACAAATAATCTGGCGCGCAGGACGAAATCTAGATGGACAGTGTGTCTGTGAGCATTGCCAGCCTGTGCTGCAGATCAGGGTTCGATTCAGTTTCATAAGAGAACTCGAAAAGATGTTCAAAAAGTGTTGAACACTTGTTGAACCATGGGTTCCTCTGTACAAGCTCACCAAGATACTGACGGAACAGTGGATACTAATGTTCAGGGAAATGTGATTAGTAGAACCTTCTCTAAAGCTCTCCAATCTAAACACACACACCTGACCTGGTCACCACCGGAGCTCAACCTGAACTCAGATATGCACACTGTGAATTGTGAGATCTCGGCATGTGAAAAATATATCTGATGAAAGACATCTAACTGAGGTGCATCTAATGAATGAATAGTATCATAAGTTGCATTCTAATAGCAGATCATGCTGCACGTTTGAAAAAGTGATGCTTGAAACAAGAATAAGATCCTTTCACACCAATACAGAAAAAATGGGAATGCATTTTGGTAATGTTATATACATGTTAAAAAAATCTTACACAAGATATATACACACACACACACACACACACACACACATATATATATATATATATATATATATATATATATATACAGTTCATATATAGTTCATATGTAGTTGCAATATGGGTTAATTGACTTAAAAGACGAATGATCTTGTACAATTCTATATAGATATACATAGATATATAGATAGATAGGTCAGGGAGAGAGAGAGATAATCTGATATACAGACGTAACTAGATTTAAGAATTCTGAGATTTTCGTCGATGCTTTTAAAACTTGTTGCTGCCCTGTAGCATTTAGTTATTACTTAAGTATCTTCTGGGATACTTCATCTTTATTTTGTTCATCTTTATTTTATACTTGGAAGCCCGCTGAAAGAAAACAAAAACCCAGTTTACCTGCTCAACAGCTAAAAGGTTGAAAAATTCCACTTTTAAGGACATGCTCACGTGATGCACTGACCTTCTGGGTGAAAGATGAGAGACCCGTGGACACGGAGGAACCAGACTCACCTTGAAGAAGAGCAGAGTGCCCACGAAGAGCAGGTCTGTGGCTGTTCTCCTCATGGCTGGTCTGTCAGCTCCTCCGGGGCGACTTTTCCTCTGGGTGGGCTCACAATGCCGAGCCGGGGCAGACGAGTCTCCTCTCGCAGCTGAGGTTCACCTCTCCGGGACAGTGTTTTCTGACATGACAGCTCATTTTTGACTCCAGGTTGTTGGGAGCTCTGCACGCTGTTTCTAAATTTATGTTAGCGCGTCAGTGAAGGGCTCTCCCACCTTGCGCTCTTAAAGAGACAGACCCTCGCTTGGAGACCACTCTACTGCGTCCATCACAGAGCAAAGGTTCTCCACACTCTCTGCTGTCATGGGTTTTTTTGTTTTTTCTTTTTTTTTTGGCTCGTTTAGCGTGTTTAGTGAGCTCTCACGAACGTGCCGTGTGTAATTAGTATTAGTGAAGACTACCCGACTCTCATCTCTCCTCACTCCTCAGGGCTGTTCGTGTTAAGGAGCAGGGGCCCATTCTCTCCTGAATCAACAATATTCTCCCTCCTTTCACCTCAGCCCCGCTAAGTGACTACCTAAAGATCACATTCCAGCACCAGAGAGAAGTGTATGTGTGTGTGGTGTGAGGGGAGGGTGAACTTGTATTTGCAAGATCATGTTTGTTCATGCAAAAAAATTGCATTTAGGTGCAATGGAACTCAATGTGCAGCCTAACTTCTCTATCCAGCTGCCATTCAACCACTTTTTACAACCAGTGTTGTCACACAGCAGCTTTACAGAATCCAGTTCTGAGCCCCTAGTGAGCCGACAGAGGCGAGGGAAAACTCCCTAAAGCCTGAGGTAGAAACCTTGGGAGAGAAGGAGGGGGTGGAAGGAAAGTGATAGAAAGGGGGGGCAGTATACAGATATGTGTGGAGAGAAACAGAGAGGCAAGATATAATAGACAGAACGAGAGGGAGGAGAGAGAGAGAAGGAGAAAGAAACAGAGAGAGAGAAAAGGTGAGAGAAAAGAAAAAGAGGAAGAAAGAAAGAGAGGGAGATAGAGATAGAATGACAGAATATACAGATATATGAGAGAAAAACTGAGAGGAGAGATAATAGACAGAGAGTAAGGAGAGAAAAAAGAGTGTAAAAAAGTGAGAAAAAAAGAGAAAGAGGTAGAAAGAAATAGAGAGGGAGAGTCTCTATTGGGAAAACTCAAAAATAGAAGGCCTTAATGAACAGCTTAATTACTGTTTGTGTATCACCATTATGTGTGTAATCTTATTTCCTGGGTGCTGTGAAATGTAATCTAAATTTAGATCAATACAAGCTGTTATCATCCCATTACTTCTGTTCTCCTTCCACTAGATGATGGCGACACTTGCTTATCCTAAAGCTTTTAAGGAGGGCAGGGCCACAGTAATGACAACGTTAGGCTGAAAGCTGAAACGACATCTACTTTCTTACCTTTCGTGAAGCTCAAAGGGCCTGATGCACCTTGAGAGGAGCACAGTAGAGTAGGCATGTCTGGTATGAGCTACCTGAATTGCTGACTGACACGCAGCCTTCAGTTTAGCTTAATCTCCATTAACACGCCAAGCACAGGAATTCAAACATCCACACTTGAATTCTCTCGCATGTGCTGTTCATAGCGGGCAAGGGACAACGATGCCCTGAGGGGCGAACGAGAAGTAGGTTTCAATTAAATGATTACAGTCATTAACAGCCAGGTTAGGAGACGGCATCTGAGTTTCGAATGTTTTTCTCATAAAAATGTGCTTGGATGAGAATGGCTTATAGGGCAATAGGTTCTTCCCCTTGTACACAATTGTGCAATTTAGTCCGTATTTTCTTTACAAAGTTTAAAAAAAGGTCACCACTGAACAAAGTGAAGTTTTAAAATATGGCTAATGGGTTAGGATTATGGCTTATAATTTTTTTTACTTTTTATTTGTTAGCCATAGATGAGGCTAACAAATAAAAAAGTAGGGAAAAATCTACTTGATAAACAGATTGACATGAGGGTGTTTGAAAACATTCTTAAAGTCCTGAAGAGACTTTAAAACACCAGGCCAGTGGGCTATTCAGTGCAGCGCCATGCCACAGCAGATATGGCCTTAGTTGTGAATGCTTTAAATTCATGCTGTCTGATGATGCATGGCCAAGCATTTATGCTGTAAATGGTGCTTTTGCCACTCTCAGGCTTCAAGGGAGAATTTAGCCAAACCTTACCTTTTAAAGAGGGGTTTCAGAACCTGACATTTTCTTCACCGCTTAGATCTTAAAAGGGAATACTGCGTGTCGCTCATACCTTTTCAAAGATGTGGAGTTTTTTTTTAATTTCCAGTTTAATGGACTTGGCTTGCGTCGTGCATGACTACGTCTGTGTCAGTGTGTGTTATACTCCCTCTGCTCTTGAACTGTTTGACACCAAAGCAATGCTTTGAGTAAAATTAGCCTGCCATGTGCTGCATGACGTGCAGCTGTATGGCACTTACAATGTGCATCTCAAGGAGAATCTCTGGATGAACCGGTCACTAGACTCTTTACTGGATGCCGAGTTTGTAACAAAAACTGCTTGGTGAGCAGAAAAAGGATGTTAATGACAGAGAGGTTAAAGGGTAAAAGCTCAGGTCTGAGAAGGATCAGGGGTTATAGGCGACAGGGCAATGTCCATGTTGTTGCCAGGAAATGCTTACAGTCATAAAAGCATTAATATAACAAAACCATGAAATGCTCTTTTTATAGCAGAAAAGCTCTAAAGGACATTATTACAATGGCAACCTATGCCAAGTAATTTTGGTCCATTTCAATCGCTCCATTCATCATAAATTATTCACACAATGTGAAGACCCCTTGTGTTTTCAAATAGAGTAACAGAAACAGCTGGCTATTTCATTCAATTTTCTAGTTAATAATGGTACATTGTTGAAATGAATAATGAATAATGAAATGATAATTACACAGTTAATATACTTCTGTTACCACCTACATTTTATTTTATTTATATTTTGCAGCTTCTGTATCTCTTTTCCCACCTGTTTCAATGCCCATATAACCTAATAAAATTCCCATTGAATTTTATTAATGGAATTTTATTAATTAAAAATACTAGATGCATAACTTGTAAATTGATTTTATAAATGTGGCAAAATAAATGCGAAAGAAAGTTTTTCAGCAAAACAAGATAACTTTCAAATTCAAATCAAAGTAAAATGCTACCTCATTTACTTGAACGGATCATTTGATCAGTACTGAAATCATTCACACATATTACTCTTAAAGGTACAGTACCACAAATCTGCTCAATGTAAAATGAAAAGAGAGAGATGATGGAAAATTGTAATGCATAAATTAATAAGAGCTTTTTTTCTGATACAGCTCCGGGGGAAATAATGCAATTCAGGAAAAATTGCCTTGTTAAAAACACAACTGTGGTGTGAATTAAAGGTATACAATCTGTAATGAAAATTTTAAATAATTTTGCTTGTGAAAATGCTACACTGCTTTTGTTCTAGCAGTATTGCTTAGAGAATAATTGTTACTGTTAACATTCTACAGCTTAAAAAATGGCCCAAAGCACTTAATGTGCTAGTATTTGTCACATATGTTCATTATAAATGCTCACACATCATTACCCCTAATACAAATAAGAATTCTTCATCCAGTGCACATACAGACCCACACTCAAATGCCCTGGCATGTCCTGACACACAGGAGCTAATGCACAGGCCAAGTCCACATCTACAAACATACATGCATACCTCACCCCTGTTTTTCAAAACAAACTCACCCTGACTGCCCTGATGATGAACAGCTCTGCTGGTGGCTCCTCTCATCTGTTTCCACCACCCCCACCCCCGGTATGTCGCCGCTCTCCAGGGTGGTTTGCAAGGAGGGGCTGCAGGGGGATCTATGGCTGGAAGGAGAGGAAGTCTCTGGCCTCGTTGTCCAAGGAATGCTTGGCCTGTAGAGGACGGTTACCTGTCTGTCTGTCAGCGGGTGTCCATTTCAGCATAGCCGTGTGTTCCTTCACTCTGCTGTCTGGCCACTCAGGGCAGGGCTCAGTGCCACGGCTCCCTCTAGTTCACATATATCATTTTCAGCCCTGACCAAGAGCTCTGGACATGAACCCTGACATCACCAGGGATCACACTGCACCTCCGAGATGGCTTTGGATCAAAACGGCCCTTTATGCTGTGTTCTTTCAGTGTTCAGTAGGGAGCCCATCCCAAGACCCATATGATCACAGTCTAGCTATACTTTTGAATTTATGTCATATGATCATTGCAGTGTTAAAAGGCAAAGGTCTATATCTAAGTACAAGGAACGGGATTAAAGTTATTGACGTTTGTAATTGATCATACACTACAGATGGCAGATGGAGATTCCATTGAAACGCTGGAATATATTTCACTAAAAGCATATTTATAGGGAACCAAATAACTTTTACTGAAGATTTTTTTACACAGAAGCAGAAAAGTTTTCATTCTGTACCTATTCCAAATTTCCATATAAAATATATAATATAATGCATAAATAAAATAACTTCTTTGTGTATTAAAGGATATAGTTGTAAGAACATGATTTAAAGAATTAGAGAAATTGATCATTCCTTCTGAATGGGCCACTGGTAGAACACCAATGCTAAAATTACAGGAAAAATTTGGGACCTGAAACAATGCCCCTGAGAATAAATACAAGCAAATTCTTACAGCAATCTTCCAACATTTGAAGTGAAGCCTTCCTTAAAGAGGTCCATTACTGCAGACAAACTCATTACTAATGCCCTTAATTACAGGAGCAATATTGGATGAGCCCGTGAACTTTGGGACATTTGGTGCATTTCAAGCTCTAGCAAAGTAAAGGGCTTTGAGGTATAAGATCCAAGAGAGAAGATCTAATAAAGGGGTTATTTTGTTCATTGAACCTAAAGCCCACAGTGTCAGTTACTCAGCAGTGCAAGGCTGTCTTTTAAATCACAGAGTGTTTTTCAGAAATAACTTTTCATTTATCACTTACTTTCAGAAGGGCTTAAATATCTGAGCTGAAGTGGGTGGCTCACGTTGTTGAACCTATTCACTACCGAGAAGAGCTTCGCATTCATCTGAGAAACGGGAAATAATGCTTCTTCTGACCCCTGGAATTGCTCTGTGTTCTGTAACTCCAGAATCCTCCCTGAGGAATATCAGTTCATTACATGGCTCAAGATTCCAAACGCTCAATCGCGGATTAAGCGTCTGAAAAGAGAAATGGTGGGCAGTGAGTGGAAAGCTCCTGGGCTTCCATGCTGACTATTGTTACAGTAAAGCCTCGGTGCAGAGACCTGGAAGAGCATGGAACAATAGCAGTCAATGGAGGACTCAATATTCCCCCATATCAATTTCATGTCGGCACATCACTCAGTAAAGCACCTTGAGCATTGGGAAACAGCAGCAAGGACCAGAATCTCGCTTATTACTTTATCTCTTTCTCACTTATCAATCTTTCCCTTCTTTTTAAGACACTTTTAATCTTTTTTTCTCTTTTCTGTTTTCCTTAAATACAAAAAATGCAGTAGATAGTTACTCAATAATTCATCAATTCATCAATAAGTCAATAATTCATCAAAAATAAAAGGCATAATATGATAAAATATTATTTTTGCCTGTATTAACAGGTAAGAAAAATTATGATGATGATTATAAAACGATCCTGTTATAATGTTATGTTGTTTGGTAACCATAGTTTACTGTTAACTAAGTACTTTGCTTGAATAAAGGAATTGGTTATTGCAGTAAATTACTTAGTGAACATTGTATTCTATCACATTTTATATGGTTAACATTTTTTTAAAAGGCCATGAACTGAGACTACTGTTTTTATCACTGTTATGAAGGTTTACTCCATTTCTAACAGGACGCCAGTGCGCAGTGCCTTGTGTATTATTGCTTCAATAACTGAACATTAATATCACAGTAAAGAGAATACAAATTTAATTCTCTCTCCCTTCACTGTTTAAATGCAAAATCACTCTAAAAGTCCTGTGAATCTTTTATATATTTGGCGCGGATACAAAGGGTTTTAAAAAAACTCTACTCCAGTTCCAGTTTCATTTATCCTCTTCTCTTTGGCTGGCTTTTTTCTCCATGGGAATAAAAGCTGAATGAAGATGAAGTCAGCTCTCTGGTGGGGGTACTAGTCAATGTCTCATCCGCTTTTCCTTTCCAAGCCGTTTTGCGGCTAGCACTCCTTCCTTGCCTCCCATCTCATCCTCAGCCCAAATCACTGTGTGAAGGACAAAATTATATGCACCCCACTGACAAGCATTCATCTTCTATATATATGAGATATCCCCTGGTCAGTCAATGGGCCTTAAATAAGACTTTGGCCAGTGGATCCAGCAGTGAGCCAGAGAGACTACGAGGTAAATCCCACAGAAAAAGCAGAGAGCTGGGGCTCACTTCCCACATTGTTTTTGGCATTCGTTCGTCCCCAGACTAACCCATGCTAACACATCCAAAACAAAGAGATTGTCTGTCTAGGTGCCCAAATAACTCCGCTGCTTGTTTTTTTCACTCCAACACACATGCAAGCATGCAGAGCCCGCCCACAAGAGCATGCTTTCCCACACACACATACAAACACATCATAATATGCAAAAAAACTTTAGCCTTATTATTTAGTTGAGTGAGGCTAAATATTCAGTGACCAGTATTAATTCTTCAGTGACTCCAAAGAAACTAGACTATAAATTAAAGCCCCATTAGTTTTACCAAGGGCGTGTCCTCGGCTCTTATAATGCCATTTGCGCAGTATTTGACTGGCGGATTCATAAAAGAATATGTGTAATTCTCCCCTGGATTATAACAAAGAGCCAAGATTTTAAGGTAATAGGCAAGATGGACACGTCAGTATTATATGGTTGACGCGCGGCCTGTGAGCAAGTCATGTCATAAGATTAGCATGAGGTTGATTCAAACTCTTAAGGGGGAGAATGTAATTTTATCATCAGACACTGCAGATTTTTTACTATATTTTGTCAGTAATCAGGAATTACATAAAAAGAAATGATTATATGATCATATGCACATCATTTTATTGAGCGAGAGAGAGTGAGGCGCCTTACGGGCCTTTAAGTTTTATTCCTTGTAAGTACCTATTTAGGCATCTGTTTTTGTGAACACCCATGGTGGACATTGCTCTCTTGGTTCTAAACCGTTCTCCTTTATGTCATAATAACTATGTATCTGAGTGGTTGTCAGCGACACAGCTAAAATATAGCTGTGAATAGCTCCTTCTCTGCCAGAACAAACACTTGCCTTGCTAATCCCAGCATGGCTCAGCGAAAACGGCTCGCCGACCCTCGGTCAGCCTGGCCCCGTTCTGGAAACTTCTCAACACACATGGGGCAGAAAAAATACGATGCAAAACGACCTGATGGTGGGCACCACAAAGAGTGTTGTTACTACTATGAAAGAGCTCAGAAAGAATCTGTCTTGAAACCAACGTCAGACAATTGATGTGACATTTGGGCCAAGTCACCCTCTCTGTTGCAAACTGGAATAACACTGACGGACAGGCTGATTTGTTAGTACAAAGCATAGAATAGCATAAAATAAGCCAGCAAAGCCCTCATGTAATTGCCCTTGCTTTTGAATAATCCTTTTAGACTGTGTGTGATTGTCCTGTGCCATTTGTGCACAGCTTTCAATCAATTTCCTCAACTGATTAACATTGTAACAGGTGCGTTCAACTATAATCAGCACAAGATCAGACCTTTCTATCCACAATTATGTGCATTCCTGTCTTTTACTGTTGACCTTTCAGAGGGGCTGATAACATAATAGGATTAACCCCTTAGAATAATACTTTTGTGACAAGGCTTATTACTGCATGACTACATGGAAAAGTAATCAGGGACGCAGGAAATGTGGGTGCTGAGGGTGCTGGAAAAAGTTAAATAAAAACATTAAACATTCATAATCAGCCGCTTTCGATGAGCAAAGTCAAAGTGTCTGCAGAATTGTTGCCTTTTTCTGGGCATCTAACCTTTTCCTTTCTGCTGTTTCTAATTTGTTTTTCGTTATTCTCTGACTTGGCCTGTGTTTGAGTGCAGCATCTTAGTTTGTGACTGTGCGTGAGACAAACCCAGTTAATGCTTAATATGTTTTAAAAGCCATCCAGAACAGGAGAGCACAGAGAGCAGCATGTGCAACAGTCGTTTGATGTCAGATATATTTTGTATGTATTGTAATCTCTCATAATTGCATGGTATGACAAATTCTGTTTAATGAAAACAATTAACTGGAAAAAGCCCAATCATCCTGCGAGACTCACTCTCTATCATTCATTTTGTGTAATCCTAACTAGAATTGCGGGCACCCGGAGCCTATCCCAGGGATCAATGGGACCTTGGGCAGGATGCCTGATTGTTTGCATGCCCTTGTCATTTGCAGTTGTTATACATACATGGTTGCATTTTTATTGACATGTTTCATTACATTCTGTTTGCATGACATTCCCTTTCATTAGATTCAAATTTTTCTCTTTCTAAGCGGTCAATAAAGGACATCCTATCCATTCATAACATCCTGCTCCTTCCTTGAAAAAGGATGAGGATGAGTGGAAGCTCGGAATGGACTGACTTCAGCAGCTAGACACAGCCACGTTCTTTCTACATCCATGATCCAAGCCACGGACGGCTTTATCTTTATCTCCGAGCTTTCCCTAAATGATGATTGTTCTTGTCAGCCTTTTTCTACACAATCCCTCCTTCCTTCCTTCCTAAGTGTTCATTTCTTGCTGAACTGACCCACGCATCAGATGCCATGTTAAAACCAAGATGAAATACAGAGGTCCTTTTCTGTGCCGCTCTGAAAATGCGCAGTGCTCTGGTTTCCCAGCCTAACCAAGCCGTAATTGTCTTCAGAGACAACCTGAATGTCCTGGTAAACGTTTAGGAAAAGGCTTTTTCCAGTGGTAAAATAATATCCAGTTTACTTTGACAGCAATTTCTCATGAGCGGACGATTTTCATAGGGATAATTTGACTCAGACTTGGAAAGGTGAAACAAACTTCCAAACGTCGAGGCCTTAAAACAAACTTTGTTTTAAGCTTTGAGCAATGTTGGCGGAAAAATACTGCTCAGCTTCACCTGCCTTGCATTTCCATATTGTTTGTGTCCTTTTAAACATCACGTCTGTGCTGCTTTTCTGTGTCAGTGCTAATAATGTTGCGTGCAGTAACAGGAAGGGTAATTTAATAAGCGGTCATTATTCACCGGCAAATAATTCCCAGGAAATGTCAGCCTCCACTTAGAGAATGACAGATCAGTCTCATTTGCAATGCAGTCATTTGACTTGATATTCTTTGCGGTGATAATCTAGTTTGTTTTGTCCAAAATATGACACAAATGAAAGGTTAGACTGGATTTAAAGGTCCCATTTACACAGGGCAACAAAATGCGATGGTTTTCATCAGTAAGTTCATCTGAGAGTCTTCAACTCCTTTTGCAGGTATGTTACTTTTTCAGTTCTGTAAAGGCATATTTTATGTAATAAAGCTGGCAGAGTGTCTGCAGACACTATACGGTATCTATATTCCTCACACACAATAGCAGCTACCGTTCTGTTTGCTTTCCTGATAGTCAAGGACATACAGAAAGCATCTCTAACAGCACATAAATGTGATTTGGGGTACATTTCACTGCATATTATACTTGTATAACTGTGTATGTGACAAATACAGAATCTGAAATCTTAAATAAAGTACATTGTAGATGGAGACTGACATAAAAGAACATAATGATGATGGTGATGATGACAATAACAGTATAAAGAACAATATAATAGCATTTTTTAGAGATTTTTGGATTGACTAAAGACACGTAAGGACTGGCTTATTACTGTGAGTGGGTCATACTGTACTTTTGGTCTAAAATACAATAACTTGTTCCTGTAAGATTCAATACAGATGACTGTGGCTTCATTATTCCAGCTAGGAAAAAAGTCATAAATAAGACATCATAAGTGAACTGTGAAGTTCAGTGGCTTCAGTCTCCGAAAAGCCACAAATGTAATTTAACCTATGTCTACAGTGTCAGCTAGTGGACAGAACTAGCAACTACAGCAGATTTTGTTCTATGCAAAAGTTTGAGCAGCCCTGTCAAAGTACTCTGTTGTGTCCTCTACATAGAACACATGCCTGCAGATTTTAATGCACAATGCCTGATTATTTGTTAAATGTAACAGATTGTGAGGAAGTAAAATATGCCCATGCAAACATTTATATTATTTAATATGTTTTATTTTTTTCCTAGTATGTTAAATAAATAAATAGAAACTATGGAAGTTTGTTCTCTGTAGAAAATGTGTATTAACTTTCACCTAGAAAATTAACAAAGCACGTAACTGAGGGTGTTTTTACAAAGAAAAAGAAAATGGGGCAATGTCGAACTGATTAATGGAAAATGTAAACACAGAAATCTGGATCATTTTTATTAAAAGAATCTGCATTCTGATACACTTGCAGAATAACAGGTTTGTATCAGTCTGCAGAAGGCTATTTTTAAACAAACATTTTTCTCTTAAGTTGGATTTAGTTTAACAACTAGTGCGTTATTGTCATAATGCAAGTTTAGATAGAAGTTTATTTGTGCATTGTTTTTAGTAATGATCCACCTATCCCCTCAAGGCAGAACACACAACACTGTTAATTAACAGTGCTCCAGAAATTGCTCCAGACTGGCAGTACATTAGATGATCCACAGCTGTCTTCACACCTTGCAGCCTCTAGAGGGAGCTGTTGGTTTTTCAGCTATTTCCAGAAGCTGAGCTCCTTTCGTGTGATTCTGCTGGAGTTGTGATGTAGTAGTTTTGCAAATAATGCAACACAATCACACCAAGACATCTCGGCTGCTTCATGCCCTGCAACACCGCTATGCTGAGCACAAGAATCTCCTCTTTATCAATGAATTTGTCAGTGAAAGCGTATTTCTCCATTCACACCTCTATAGGTTCAGGTATGACTGATGACCACCACTTGTTTTGGATGCTTCAAAATGCAAAATTAATGCAAAATTAGTGAGGATGAGACCAGGATTAGAAGACTACTTCAGGTTAAGGAACTCACCTAACCCAAAATATGAAATATGACTGTGGCTTCATCCATTTATGCCAATATATGCAGAACAGCTTTAGCCAAATACAATAATGTGGATCCCTGATTGACTCCATTTCATATTTTCATTTCTGTGCACCGCTGAGAGGCTCTCCCGGTAGAGCTATCTGTGTCCTGCTTCAGACGGCACACCGAGATAAAGCTCAAATTGACTTTTGGGACCGTTGTGGAGCTCAGTCTAGAGGAAATGTAGCACAGTAATGTCCACATGGGCAGCAGCCATGATCAATGAAGCTTTGCCTCAAAGGGGTATTGTATAGAGTTGTGGCGAAAACTGCATCCTGCACATCCCAGCTGCCCAGCAGGGAACCCATCATTTCGTCAAAAACCACACCATCATGCCCAACATACAGCCTGAATACAAACAATGCTTGCTATTCATTGCTTTTCTGCTCTACTGCCTGTTAGCCATACGTACCATAAAACGGTACTATAGGCCTTCCACTCACGTCACCATTCCAGGAACGATCAGCTTTTCTGAAGTTGCTCATATGTTCCTAAATAGTTCTTAGGAAACTTGTAGGAAAAAAAACTTTATTATAGAACTTTTACAGGGTGTGGAACTTAAGAAAGCTTCTCCACACTTACACATCTCATGTACTGAAATGGTATAGTAAAGAACCACACACTGTAAAGTTCATTAGAGAAACAAGATGGTTCTTCTGTGACAAAGGACAGTCTAAGAAGTCTTACAGCCCAACGACTTTCATCCATTTATTACACATTGATTCTTAGGTGGGCGGCACGGTGGCGCAGGGGTTAGCACTGTTGCCTCACAGTGAGAAGGTCCTGGGTTCGAGTCCCGGGTTGGGCGCAGGGTCTTTCTGTGTGGAGTTTGCATG
>JBBPDB010000011.1:13310186-13330444 GCA_037974465.1 Brachypetersius altus
GCAGGGGGCAGCTACGAACACAGCGCCCGGGGAGCAGTGTTTGGGGACGGTACCTTGCTCAGGGTACCTCAGAGGTGACTAGTGGTCTTGGGAATCGAACCCGCGACTTCCTGCTCACAGGGCGAAAGCCCTATCCACTAGTCCACCAGCTGCCCCAGAGTAGATGGGCAGAGTAGTAGAATAGAAGTGTAGAAAAAACACACATTTGCACCAAAGTGTTGGGCCCGGTGTGGCCACTGTGACATAGCGCACCGCCATCTTGGACCCTCTTAGACGATACTATGATTTCTCTGCTTTGGCAGATCATCAGGACATAGATCATCATATCGCCCACCCCTAGTCCAGGCTTTTGGGAGTGATGCAGAGAGCTGATCTGGTAGTAAGCCTGAAAGTGTTGACACCAACAACTTGAGTTTACTATTCAGGCTCTTTTCGGATCATAAAGCTTTAGACCGAGACACAAAGACCAGAATAATGCTCTTAGAAACTCTTGACTAGTAGCTATTCATGTAATTCCATTCAGCTAGGCCGTCACAGGCAGAAGTGTGAGTTGGGCTTTGAAGGTTGCAGACAGGTGAATGCTAGTACAAACAAAGGAGGGTCATTTACAAGCTATAGATAGACACTTTTAGATTTGTGAGGGGTGTACCATAAGTCATAGTCCAGAAGTGTTTCTTGAGTGGGAATGCTATTTCCTAACTTACCAGGGGGGCCTTAACAATCAGTAAATGAGTTCTTCTAAACTTCACCAATGAATCAGTTTGAAAGTTGGATATGTATATTTAGGTTCCGTTTACTTATAAATGTATAGTAAGGTTACATTTGTGCATGTTCCTTCAGTGAATGAAAGATTTCCACAGTGCATAGCGCACTTTGTGGGATACCTACTGGCACACTGAAGTGACCACAGGCAGCTTCTTGAAATGAAATGAATGTCAGTCCTCCTGCGTTGAACATTCTCGCTTCTACCAGCAGATGGAAACACACTTTCTTTAAGTCAAGGCCCAAAGATGAGGGAATGTTTAAGAGATGGAACTCGTCTATTGAACATGCAGAAATGGAATGGCACGAGACGACGAGTTCCATTAAATCTGTCTAAATTAAACCAAATTACAATGAATATAAATCATTTTTGTGCTAAATCTTCCACAAAGGCCCAGTTATGATTTCAAAAAATATAAGATCACTTGATTGATGGGGGGATATAGACAGCAGTTAGTTGACACCATGATCCATTCCTTACACAAATACCCTTTTGATTAGGTCGTGAGATTTTACAGAACCCAGCTAGACACTCTATTAAAAAAATCCATCAAACTGGATCGCTAGTGTTGAAAATGTGGCCGCATCAACAAAGGCGTATGATCAATAGCATGCCTCTATTCTGTTAAGTCTGTTGAGTGGAAAGTGGGCTTTAACTAATAGCCATCGGTGAGAGTTTAAACTATAATGAGCCGCACGGTTCTAAAGGCCTCTGTTCTAAATCTCCATCATATGTGCTTCGTTCATTCTTCTTGCCTGCCGGTTCTCTGGTTAGTGCAAAAATAAAACAATGAAAACATTTCACACCAAATGAAGCGTGTCAGCACAAAACCAGCTTGTCCCTCTGAACTTCCTCGACAGTCTGGCAAGAGCGAGGAGAGAAGTTTTAGGAGGTCTGGTGGCACAACCCATTATTTGAAGTGCGTGTGCATATTCACTTACCCATAAAGTTTTATTCTGTTGTTCTCTGTGTGGAACACACCAATATAACTTTTTTTTTTCCTGATTACTCCAGTACTGGCCTCACATCAGTACTTTGTTAAGGCACTCATGTTTAATAGGTGCAAAGTACATAAGAATAAATATGAAGCAGAGGCTAAAGTATCATGGTGGTGATGGTCATAAACCAAATTTTCTGTCCATTTTTAGTTATAACAGTTTTAATCAAATTTATAATGACCATGATTAAGAAACAGTATCAGTGATCAACATCCGGTACAATTAACAAAGTCAGTATTAGAGCTGATACATATCAGAATATTGAACTGGTACAACACTGCTATTATTTTGTGTCTTTTTAGTTCTAAATCCCCAAAGCTGACTGAGCAGAATCTTGAGGAGGAAAGTGAGGGTGAGAGATAAAGAGAGCTGGAAGGAGAGAAAGAGCGCTCAGTTAAGGTTTGAAAGGGCAGTCTGAAGAGCTGTGCTTCTATATGCATCCTTTACTGTGAAAGCAAACCATTCACATCATGATCTATTATCCCTTCCAGCACTGTGTGTGTTGTCACCCAGTCATGTTAACTCAAAATAAGAGGTGCTGCTCCTCATGGCCTTAATTGTTTCAGCATTTGTGGTGTTTCTGCATCTCTGTTCATTTTTCTTATTCTCCGCCCTGGGATCAGCATTCCAAACGGGGGCCTGTTGTTTAATGGGACCTTTAATATAACTGCATTCAGCCAGGAGGAGCACTTTTTACTGGTACCCCACCTCTCTCTCTCTCACTCTCACTCACTCTCTCTATCAATCTCTCTTTCTCGCTCTATCTTACTTTCTCTCTGACTCTTTCTCTGACTCCCTCATACTAACCCCTCCCCCTCAGTAACGCTTCAGAAACCTTGGCAGTTAACTGCAGGCCAGACGTGCAGGGGGAAAAGGACGAAAAGAATCAAGATGCAGAAATGGGGTACACACTGTAATGGAATTTCCCGCTATTTGTGTGGTTTTTCCGGAAAAAGGGTGTTGGTCTTTGACGGTCAGGAACGTCTCCTGGCAACAAAACTTTTAGCATTTTTGTAATCTTTTAGCACTGGCCTCAACCCCTATCCAACTTCAGATCAGCACATTATTTCTCTTAGCTCATTTGTTCTTGCTTAAAACTACTGATAGCGTACAGCCTAATGACTAGCAAAGGATAAGTCACTAGCCGCAAGATAGCCATAATTTTTCCCTGGTTTGTTTATCCTTAGCAGGGATGGTGCACGAAGCTACTGTAAGTTAAAACCCTAATGTCAAACTCAAGAGGAGGATCATTCACTTCCAATTCCCCAAGATGGGATTGGATTGCAGAGTTCCATCCCAAAATATACCTCTCAACTGCCTCTACTGGCCAAGCCCTGTCAATCTAACAGTCACACGCTCCCACCAGACCGCTCCAAACGATTAGACAGGTAATTAATAAGAAGCGTGTGGTCTTGAGCCCGCTGTGTGTGTTTTCTCCCAGTGAGGCAGGCGTGGAATTACCGAGTGCTAGGTAAAGCTATACAGACATTCAGCTAGAGACTGGAGCCAGCTGCTACTGGTTAACCGCCAGCCAGTCGGCAAGCGATAGAGGAGGAAGGACGCCTGCTAGTGTGTGTGAGTGAGAGAGAGAGAGAGAGAGAGAGAGAGAGAGAGAGAAGGAAAGGAACTTATGTCAATTATAGTACAGAGGCCTGTGATCAAAAGAATCCAGCAGTGCATTCTCTGCAGCCTGCTGTTTAGATCCAGTGGAGCAGTAAACAAATTACACACTGTGATTTTTAGGAAATGCTACTATATCACTTGAATGTGCAAACTTTGGCAATGTGTGTGGTCATGTTTTCAGAAGCAAACTTGTCCATTCTGGCAGAAGTTAGCTGCTGTTTTGAAACTGCCAAAAAAGTATAGACATGGACGTCAGCTGGCCAATGTCAGCTCGCACAGAAGCTAGTTAATGTTAGCACTGAGCCCAGAGCCCATTTTGTTAGCTATATAATAGGCCTCTATGACAGATAACAAACTGTGATTGAAACACTCTTGATTTAATGTTGAGCAAAAGCTTTGAGTCGGTGTAAATCTGTAATGCTGTATTTACTGTGATCTTTACTGTGATCTTAGCTTAATAGCACTCATTAATTAATGAATAACTATTAATGTCTTGTCTGAACTGATGTTGATTTACATTTATGGCATTTAGAAGATGCTTTTATCCAAAGCGACTTCCAGTCACCCTGGAGTGGCTTGGGGTTAAGGGTCTTGCTCTGGAACCTAATGGTGGTATGATGAAGGTAGGATTCGAACCCATGACCATACGACCAACTAGGCCAGCACCATGTCGAATGTCAAAACAGTGTTTACTTTATGTTCATTCAACATTTATGTAGGATGTACAAAATGTAACATCTTTTTTACATTTTAGGCATGTAGTAGACACTCTAACCCAGAACATCTTACAGTGGTAGACAAGTGCGGCATTTAAAGAAGAACTTTTATTGGTTTGGAATGCCCATCCTTTGGTATGCAGAGTAATTGCGAATTAACCATCGAATAAACACGGTTTCAGCAGTAAATCAACATCAGTACTCACATTAGATCAGCAGCTACTCAAGCTCTGGTGAGTGCCGTTTAGCATGGTTGAATTTCCAGTGTTGGGTCAATACAACAGCAAGATCAGTGTAAATTTGATTTGCTTATTCATTGAAAACTTTGCTCAATATCAATATCAATATTAATATTAAATTAACACATCGCAATGTTTTTCCAAACTCTTCAAACTCTTTTGTGCACACTGTGCCAGACTTTTATGATGTACAGACAAACAGAAGTGATCCAAATGGACTAATAATGAATTATTGTTATATTCATTTATACTGAAAGTTAAGAAAGTTTTACCTCTTCCTATCAAAGTTTTGTTCCAGCAGTGATAGTATTGGAAAATTGAACAAATATAACAAAAAGTTTTTCACCTCATGAACACCACCCTCAAGTTTGGTTACACTGGACTGTAATAATTATATAATGTGATTTAAATTATGAAAATCATTAGCATACAATACTAAAACCCTTGCAACCCGTCCTCATTTTGATAAAAAGCTATTTGCTGTTATGCTTTAGGTCAGTGGTCCCCAACCCCCGGGCCGCGGGCTGCACAGAAAAAAAACAGTGGATGTTACCGTGTTATGTTGTTGGCTCGTTGTTATGAAAATGCTGTTAATAAAGCTGCGAGTTTACGATTTACGTTTATTATTAAATTTTTTCAAGATACCCCATTATTATATTAAAAATATAAAAAATATAAATGTTTATGCTTATCATAGAATAAATACGTATACGTATATTTATCTGCCACTCCTTAAAGGCTGGGCCGTGAAAAAAGTTTCTGATATTAAACCGGTCCGTGACGAAATAAAGGTTGGGGACCACAGCTTTAGGTGACAGAGCACATGAGCAAAATGACTATCTGTGACACAGTACTTTGTCCACAAAGAAACAACATTAATGATGTGGGGGAAGGTTTGTTGCCCTCCTTTGCCCCGTACATTAGTGTGTCTTCGCCCCTTGGGTAACGTGAGGGAAACGGAAGGAGATGGAAGGATAGTATGACACAACAAATGTCGTGATGAGAGATCCGCCTGAGGACTGAAGTCATAAAAGACATTTGAGTGATTGAAAGGAAAGGAGAGAACAGAAGAAGGTAGAGCGAAGAAAGCTTTTCTTAACTATCAAGCCTGCTGTTTGTCGCTCTTTCGCTTGACTCTTGGCTGCATTCCTTGGATAGTAGGCTGGAATCTGAGGGAAAGGGGGGAGAAATATCACCCTCACTGTTTTACCACAGACGATGCTTCCAGGCACATGCAGCGGTTCATATAGCCACAAAACATGTGGCTGCTCTCTAGTTCAGTCAAAGAATGGCTCTCCAGTTTTAAATGTCACAGTGCTGCTGAAAGGTTGCAGTTTGAACTTGTGGTGGAAACGCTATATGGTTGTAAGGTTTTTATATTGTCTGCCTGGTTATTAGACAGCTTTAGCAGTAAAGGCCACGTCTCCGAATTGGCAGGAAAGGTAGTCAGAAAAGGAAGGAGATGTTGTCAGTTGTTCAGTCAGATGCAATGAATGAACTGAAGACCCTAAACAATGCACTTCACTCATGAAACTAAAGGTGCCAAAATGGGATTTTTGTTGCAGTGCCAAAGAAAAATCCTGTTTGGTTTCCATGGATAATTCTGTAAAGATGTGTGAGTGTAAAGTACCTTTTGAAAGTTTTGGAACCTCCACGTAGAATATCTAGAATATCTAAGCCAAGAGATGTGTGGGAACTGTGTACACACAAAACCAATTATCACTTGTTATTAGGGTTGACAAGGTTAATAAAGTGTGGAAAGCTAGTCATAATTTTAATATCAGATTGTACACGAAGGCATATTAGCTTTGCTTTGACTCTCTGTGTGGCCTTACATTTGAAGCTCTGTAGCTTCTTCACCTACGTCTCTGGGACCATGCCATGGCCTGTGAAAGACCCCTCTGTTTTCCAGCAGATACAAAACCATCTTTACTTCCAGCCCCCACTGCTTTTGCTCAAAAGGGGCTTCCTTGTGTTGCTCATTCCCACAAGAGGTCATCTTCACTGAGTATAGCAAGAGTCAGTTGGTGGGTGCTGGCCTTTGGGGCATAGCAAAAAGGAGACCCTCATCCCTACAGGGCACATCTGTGGGAAAGTCATAGAGCTACAATGTTCTGGTCAAGCTTTTAACACTGGGCATGGAATGACCCTGTGATGTACGCAAATCTAATTTTAGCTTAAAGCCAGCATACTGAAAAAAGAGATTTGTCCCTTGTTCTCTCTTTGCTTACATTGTTTTTGATGTGTTGAACAGAGGAACTGCTCTGTAGTTATACAGGCAAACAACTTTGACCTCACGCAAAACAAATTATGTCTTTTTTACTTTACCGGTGAAAAGCCATATAAGTCATGTATGTCCTCATTAGAGCTCATTAAACAGACCGGTTGTGTCCTCCAGCTGTGTTAGATTGAAATTAATTATTTAACCCGTATATTAATGTTCAAACAGTGGTAAAAGATTAATTACATTGATGTTAATAAAAAATGTATATTTCTATATTTTGCATGTAAGTAGCAACTGGGATGGTTTCACAAACCATGGTGCAGAGTTAAATGAAAACTTGAGCCAACAAAACAAAATTGGGCTCAACAACTGTTACATCACTGGATTAAACAATAATCTGTATATACCACTGCAGACCATTACAATTTATGTTTAAATCAGCATCTCTGTCAAACCTGAAACAAATCTTATTTAATGAGGAAATACGTGCAGTATGCTATTTAGCCCTCATTGTCCAGTCATTAATGCCTTAAGGACAAAAGTGTCCCTTCAATCAGCATATCTGTAACTCCATATCCACCAGGCATACCCCTGTCTTTTGCCAGTCATGCGAGAGTGGGTGGTGGGGAAGGGGATCTCAAGGCCAACAGACAGAAAGGAAATCTAATGGTGTACAGCTTACAGCACACAATAGAGCAAGGCTTGATGCAAAATCTCCTGTCTGTCCTCCAGCAGTCCAAAAGGGTACACGAAGGCTTTAGCAACAGCTCTGTTACATTCATCTGCGATGCTCTGTGTCATTTCATGACATGGTTTTAACAAGCTCAGATACAGATAAGGAACTCTGACACTGATCAGTGTTAAGATGCCACTGAATGATGAAAACCTGATGTCATTTCCTCATGCTGTTTCGTTCATTTCCGCTCACATTTTTCACTCTAAAGATTTTATACACCGGCTGCAGACTTGTGATGAGTGTTTTTTTCCTCACAATGGTCCGAATAAATAAAATAATATAGTACAAATTGATTTTATGTATGTTAATGTGTTTGTTTTACCATTTACAGACCTCTCTAATGGCAGCTAAGTATTACTCCTTTCTTATAGTTACCACCAAATACCTATAATTACACACACACACACACACACACACACACACACACCAACATTTATAAAGTTTACTCCTTCATCTGTAAAGCTCTTGATGAAATGAGGGATGCTTTGAGGTGGTTTTGTGTTTTGGCTTAAAACCCACAAGGAAATTCATTATTTCATCATGCTTCAAAGGTTGAGGTAGTACATGCCATGGTTCACCTGTCACCACCCCCACCTCTCTCCCTGTCCATGAAACATTGAACTTCAACTCAGCCCTGACGTAACTTTCTCAGATGTATTCCTGTGACTTGGGTTTGGGTATCAAAACAAGCATCATGCTGGGATAACATCCATCATTTAAGACATTCGTGTTAGTTTTGGTTCGATCGTTTGTGTTTTGAGTGGTTGTGGCCAGAGTCTGTGTTCACACGAGATGTTTCAAACGGATGATGCGCGCTAAATGGGAAGTCCAGACATAGCTCAGGATTCTCCTTGAGCTATGTCAAATATTCCCTCAAATCATTCCATCTTAGGGCATGGTCAAGAATTTGCATTCAAATTGTGCATTACCGAGGTACGCGAATGAGTATTTCCCCCACATTTAACCAACAATGAAGCAATCACTCACACGTTTGGGTCTCTTTGTGGTTTCAAAAGTGCTATGTCAAGATAATGAGGGCTCTCAAACACCTAATCAATCAATCACTCAAACATTTCAGTCTGCCGTGTACAAATCTGCTGTGTGCAAATTTACTCTCTCAAGAAGTCCAAGATTTCATAATGAGAGCTAATAAATGTAATTATACTTAACTGAGTGTGCAAGGTTCTAGTTTATAAGGAGGATCATCAGTGCAATGAGGTGATGTGGCCTGGCAATCAGCCCAGATAACCAAGCACTAATACATTCTCATGGATTCACAGCCATTTCCTTTTGTCACACTGCTCTAGAATGTTCTCCCCTATTTGCACAGTTCTAGAATGTTTCCTTTTATCACATTGTTCTAGAATCTTCCTCTCTTTTCACACTGTTCTAGAACGTTCTTCCCTATTCACAATGTTCTAGAATCTTCCTCTCTTTTCAAACTGTTTTAGAATGTTCTTCCCTATTCACAATGTTCTAGAATCTTCCTCTCTTTTCAAACTGTTCTAGAATGTTTGTCCCTATTCACAATGTTCTAGAATCTTCCTCTCTTTTCAAACTGTTCTAGGATGTTCGTCCCTATTCACACTGTTCTAGAATCTTCCTCTCTTTTCAAACTGTTCTAGGATGTTTCCTTTTGTCACACTGTTCTAGGATGGTCGGCCCTTGTCTCACAGTTCTAGAATGTTCTCCCCTGTCACATTGTTCATTTCTGTAAATCACTTCACAGAAACAATCAGTTGGAATTCATTCACTCTTTTCCGGAACAAACATTGTTCCTAATGACTCTGTTCTTGAACATTCATCCCCATTGGGTTGATCAGTTTAGACATTCTAAGACACCTTCCAACATGAGAAGGCTGGTTAGTTTGTTGTTTCAGTGTATTCTCTTGTCATGTTTCAGGTTCCTCTGCACTTTTTCAAAACACGAAACATGTCAGCCAGCAAGAAATGAAATGACCAACATTTTGTTTTAGCCATTTTTTTATTAACCTCTGAAGATTTACTGTGGTTTCAGGCACAAAGAAGTCCTCAAAGTTGCAAAGTAGGGCCTCCCTAGATCAGACTAATTAGTCCAGAACATCACAGAGATGTTTGACTGGAATGAGATGGAGAATTTGAAGGCCAATCTCTTTGTCATGTTCACATTGTCTCTACTGGCCTGCCAAAGTTTCAAGTTTCAAGTTTGTTTGTCATTGTAATGTAGCATCATTGCTGTAAGGAAAATTCTTTGGCTTGTGTTCTGGTTCCATCTCTTCCCCAGGTAAGTGCTGCACACACAGCTGACTGTCCACATGTTCTGATTCTCATGAACCCATTTGAGGTACTTTCAGAGGTGATCATAGGAACCTTTTGGCTTATAGTAGTGTAATGCCTTGCACACTTGAGTCTAGTAGAGTTCAAGGTGCCAACAGCTGTATAAGCCCAGTTAAGTCCAATAAATCCAGACAACAGAATATAGACTAGGCGACCACACCTCTTTAATCTAATTATAAGTTCATGTGATGGAACTTGAGTCAATTTGAAAGGTGTGAAAGAAAGTATAAATGGTCGGAAAATGGAAGTTGTCATGTAGTTAAAACAGCTCGGACTGTTAACACTGTATTAAATTGACTGAAATTAGTTCCAGCAGTGTCCTTTAAAATGTCCTTTCACAGCTGTTGTCAAAGTACTTTGTAGTCATATGACCTTTCGACTGACACTTGCCATGCAATCCAGTAGCACACATCTTTTGCTGGCACTGCATTTCAAAGGATCCTTTATCACAGGGAAATTAGAAAGTGCCGCTTTGGATATCTTTTTAATTAAAGATATCCCACATGACAAATGGAACAGACATGGGTAGAGAGCATGCCACGGTAACCTAAAACTGGAATTAATAAAAATGTCCTGACTGTAAATTTGTGATGGATACTATTTCATTTTCTAACCTAGTCTGTTGGAATATTCTTCTGTTCAAAGCAAGGAAGCATTCTGGTGACCTTACTAACTTGAACAAGGATTTAGACTTCTTTGTGTGTGAAAAGGATTGGTTATTCAGATGCACAGTAACAACCATCATTATTCATGCAGTTAATATTTTGATTTATTATGTGGTGAAGTCTTTTTGGAAGAATGTCACACAGCTCATTAAAGTCAACATGAGCATGTCAAAATTGAGTCTAAGATTGTGTTGATCTAGTGTCTGTCTGCCTTTTCGCACCGGCTGTTTTTGTTGCATGACACATCTTGACAAGTTTCTGAAAGTCATCTCATATTTATGACTCATTAAAATCCCTTCGTTATTCTATCAAGGAACATCAAATTGAGGACTGCATGTAACTTTTGTCAGCCTTGCTTTATTGAGCTCAGAGTTATGTTTCAGCATAGCACAGTCAATTAAGCTATGCTTTCTTCTACAGACACCAAAAGTGTACAGCATGGTTTTTGTAGTTCCTAAGGGATGGTCTAATCCAGAGATGCCAGCTCCAGGCCTGGAGGAGTCTAGCACAGAACAGGGAACTCGCCACATTGTGTTGGCCTTCAGCCCTCTAGGACTGAAACTGGACACCCTGGTCTAATCCATTAGACTAACTTTGACCTTCAACACAGTTATTGTGGCTGCAGTACATGTATATGGAAGCTACTGTAGTAAACTTAACAAGCAAAAAACCTCTGGCTTATAAAAAAGGCTACAACAAAACCTAATAAACAAGTATAATTGAATGCACTTACCTGTACTCATGAGACCACTGACAATTGCACATTTGCTGTGTCATTTAAAAAGGTATTTTTGAGCAATGTATGTACTGCCCACTTGACTGCCGTGCAGCGCTGTCCTATTGTGTTTGTCAAAGATCTTTTTTTCTACGTATTTTGGTCGATGATTTCATATACTTAGACTTCACCATTCCACATGAAATGTGGCATGCTTGTAGCCTCTCATGAGTGACACGGAATAAGAGGTTTGTGTTTCTAGGTGGAAGGGTCCTTTTGCATCAGCTCCCCCTAAAGTGGGGAAGTATAATTTGGGCAAAAATTTGACATCCTTTCGACAAAAAATGACAATATTTATATGACAGGTTGGCTCTAGGAAATGCACGACTCTAGCTAATCATGATTTATTTGTAGAGTAGTGCCACTGAGTGAGTAATATTAATACAAACATCTAATGCTTCACTACCCAATTTGTGATGTAACTTCATAAAATTTGACACGCTGCATTGCTACCAAGTTTTTTGAAAGCACACCAGACATTTGCTCCATAAGGGGTGCAGCAACAGAAACTTTTCAATATCGCAAGCTTTGGCTAAATATTTAATTTAATTTAATTTAAGTATATAATTTGATATTTTCTCCCTCAAAAATATCAAAATTCAGCAGCCAGTACATGCCTATATGGATTGCCAGTATGAATGAAATTTTGTAGGTTTATTCATAATGGCATATACATACAGTTTACCCAGCTTCAAACAAATTAGCCACAGTTAGCCATAATATGTTTTCTTCTGTTCCTCCGACATGATTTGGTGTAGCTTCAAAATGTTTGTTTTTAAATCCTTACGTGACTTTTATTACCTTTAAATTATCCTCCTGTTGAAGCGGTAAAATAATTCAGCCTCTTGCTCACACATTTCACTTGGACCCAACTGATCAGTTTGGCAGTGGTCAAACATCACAATGTCGTACAACCAGCT
The DNA here is from genome assembly GCA_037974465.1 of Brachypetersius altus. Classification (NCBI taxonomy): domain Eukaryota; kingdom Metazoa; phylum Chordata; class Actinopteri; order Characiformes; family Alestidae; genus Brachypetersius; species Brachypetersius altus. Next base: position 13,322,162 of record JBBPDB010000011.1, read on the forward strand.
TCATGGGCACCATTATAGCATTAGCATATTAACCATTATAGCAGTGGGTGACGTGACCACCCCCAACCCTACCCACTCCTGACACGTGGAGTGCTGTGTCCTCCCCACATTAAAAATGCTATTGATGCCCATGCCCAATTTTCAGCTCAAATTGAATTTCATTTAGGTTAAGCTTTTAAGAAGGCCTGGAAAGCAACTTATATCCTCAGGCTTTTCACAACAGCCATAGAATACATCATTTTTCAAATGCCATTTTGCCATAGAACATATTTCAACATTGTTACTGGCGTTTTATATCTCAGAAAGAGATTAAATACTGCTGACATGGCCAAGTTCGTATTGCCTCAAGGTGTTTGTCTGTTAAATGGCTGGCTGCTCCTGGGCTGTGATTTTATGGACCGCTGGCAACAGGACAATAAGACTAGTCCGGATATGGAGCCACACCAGTAGGATGATGCCTGATGTGATGCAGGGTTTGATGAATCTACTGCTAGATAACAAACTTCTCCTCACTCTACTCTCAGCTGCAGTAACGTGTGTTCAAGAGCGTCTGCTGCTCTTTTTTCCATCTCCATATGGAGGTGGAAAGGAAGAGAGACTAAAAGGGAAAGTGTGTGAATTCAGATGCTCTTTTCTTAACAGTTAGAAACCATTATACTGCAGGTAAATTGTTCCAGTATGGCCTTTTCTTGGATTAGAACTGGCTAGCCAAAGTAAACAAAAAAAGTAAGCCGAGAAAATACTTTATTCATTCCCACGGATCCCACTAATGTCCCACCAGAGCCTCTGTCAAAGTGGCCAATTTGCAACACTGCATACTTATTACCATGTGAGAGCTTATTAGACCTCGAAAAGTGTTACTGGATTGGATCCCCTCACCTACTACAAAGGAAACACACTACATATGTGGACAGTAATATAACCTGACAATCAGGCCTGCGTCAGAGTTCATTTACACATATAAAATTAAGTTTTTCATTCGAAGTAATTCCATCTGTCAAGCATAGAAAAAATTCTGAGAGTGCTATAGACTAAGGCACAAGCTTGTTGGCTTTATAATTCAAGGATGTCCCTTGAGGTAGGCTTGCCAGTAATGAAAAAAATACCAATGGAAATGCCTTTAACAGAGTATGTAGTCTGTAAAGCCAGTAGCCCAGTAGCCAAACACTGCTGTCCTCCCCTTGATCACAAAATTGGGTCACATTCTGCCCCCTTTCCAAATCAACCATGTTTAATTGCTATGTACTAAAGATTTCCCATGTGCACACAAACCAGTCAAGTCTGGCACAGCTCAGTAATTGTTCACTTAACTCATTCCTTTATGCTGCCGTCTACAGCTGCAGCCGCCAACTTTTTTTTTGTTTCAAATGTCATGCAGTTCTCTAAATATGAATCTAGAAAATAATGACAGATATTTAAATAATTGCTACTTAAAAAAAGGAAATTCACAGAAAAAAACGTGTGACCTAGAAGTATGTGTGACCTAAAAGCTAGTCACTCCTCATTTTCTTGTCACCTGTGTCACCTATGGCTAGTGCTAAGTGATATATCTTATACATTTGCATTCTGTGATGTTGCCATAACATGACATTGCTTGCATTATATCCTTAATGCTTATAAATATCTGCATCACATGTACCAAGATGTTTGCTTTTATACACTTTACACTCGGTATCCAGTTAAATGCAGCATAAATAACGTTACTAATGAAAACTTAAACTTTGCTACATCTGGAAAATATCTGAAGTTTAATTACTTCTGCCCAGAATAAGCTGTTATTCTGCACATGTCTGGATTGCAACAAGTAGTTTTAATTGATATTGCTTGTTTACTTTTTTCCAACACAAGCTTTAGCTGCTAAGGGATGTACCAGAGGACAACCAGCAAACAGTTGGGTAAAAGACTTCCTCTCAGGGTTGGTACAGCATGGCTGTGTGTCTGTGATATGGATCCCCTTGAGGAGGCTATGTCAGAAAGCTGCTCTACACGTCTGCAATTTTTATATGCATCGAAGCTGCAAAAAATGGATGCAATACAGAGCTGCACTGGCTTAGCTAAGGACATTTGAAAGGACTTTACTGGCTTATTGCTTTCCAGCACTAAATGACTCATACCTCTAAGAAGGCCCTCACTAAATAGATCATTTCAGCTCATTTCCAATCAAGCGTGCGCTCACAGTGTAGGGTGTGTGTGTGGGAGACTTTGAAGACTTTGATGATATGAGAGAAAGAGAAGTGACACAATTGAAAGACATCAAAGAAATAGCAGATAATAACTCAAATGTCCTCTGATGATGAACAGTGTGCCGTCAGAGGATTTTTCAACCAGAACCCCTCCAGAATCCCTCCAAAACATATGCAAAGGCGTCTGATGCTGTATTCCAGTTTTGTCATCTACATTTGTTATGGCAACTGTTTGGAGTTTATCAGCAGTATGTATGCCTGATCTTCCAAGAGGACTGACACAGTGACGTGTATTAAGTTCAAGGGGTACCGCCTTCAATAGCATGATGGTAGGGCTGCCACTATTGATTAAATTAGTCACCAAGTAACTTATTCTGGCAATTAATTGTGTTTTTTTATCCAAGTTTGAGAAAAGAGCCTATGCCATTAAAGGATTGACTTTGGTGAACAGTAATAAATCATATAGAAAGTGAAGGAGTGTTTGTGGATGGTAAGATGGATAGACTGTTTCTGATTCGAAGTTTGAGGGAAATGGCTCAGTGACGGTTGTGAATAATCCGACTGACAGTTTGAAAAGGTCGAGCTGGTGAATTGGAGTGTATAGACTTTGCAAATCAAGCTGCTGCAGTGATTCTGGATATCTCATTAGGGAGAATTCTCTCTGTTTGAAACAACCAAAGACATCACTAATACGTTTTTTCTTCGCTTTATTGTTTGAGATGGCTTTGATTTTAAAAATACCTGATGCACATGACATGACCTGTGGAAACAGTCAATCAACTGTTCACCTTTAAAACTGCTGTCAAAACTCCTCTTTCAATCTAGACCTAATACAGTAGCTGTCTCTTTTCTGCAGTATATACTAGAAGTTGGCTGTTACCATACAACTTAGGTCAAGAGCTACAGACAGCAGGTGTCAAGACTGGACAGATAGCAGAAAATACTGGACTGAGTGACGGAAAGAAAAAGAATATGTGATCCAATATTGTAACAAATATAGCCTGAGGTGGCATGCACTTGCACTGTACTATGTCATGTTAGTTGCTTTTAGATGCTTCATCTTACATGAAGTAATTCAGTAAAGAACCACTTGTTTAAAACTTTCAAAGAAAATATTTTGGATTAGCATTGGATACTCATGTTTCAGTGTATCTACCTGGAGCTGTTGTGACCAAATGTATGACTCCTGGGTTAAAAGAAAAAAGATATTACTAAGACTTTTTATTCAATAGACTTAATGCTGTATATTCCTGTCATTTCTATGTATAAGTATATATTCCAAGTGTTAGTACATTTCTGAGTACATTCTATTGTTTATAATTTTTGGTGTTCTTACTTTTGTACTGTCCACTTTCTGCTGTGGCAATACAATTTCCCATGTGTGGGACTAGTAAAGGTTTATCTTATCTTAGAAATAAATCAGATGTCCACAGCAGGTAGGGGGAGCAGAGGAATCATCATAGGCATCCCTGTTTGTATCATCCTACATTTGTGTTTCTGGCAGTTCTTGGCCCCCACCCTTCTGGTTCTGGGTGCATCTGGGTGCACATATGCATGGTGGCTTGAGCGCTGTCTCTATAGAGCAATGTGGAAAAGCACTTTTGGTTTTCCACTTTCATTTGATTTCGTGAGTGTGTCTCCTGGGGCTGCCAGACAAGGCCCCTCTCATGTGGGCAGCCAGAGTGGCTCGTGCCTGCCCCTCAAAAACTGCCCTCTCACGGGTCAGAGGAACGCAGAGATGTCTGGACTTTGTCAGGAGTGCAGTATTGTCTGTGCAACTCATAAACTAAATTCGATTTGGAAGGGACCATGAAAGGAGTGGGGAAAGACTCAATTAGACTTTGAAGGGAGTTTGTGTACATTTTATAGCTTTTTGCAGGTTGGGTAAAAGAAAGAAGAACATAATGCAAGAAACACCTGGAAACAGTAGGAGATCTGCTCATAGCAATAGAAAATCTTTGGCCTTTGATGTGGAACTTCTTTTGTATTGTTTTAGAAAATCAGGTAATGCTTTTACAAGGGTATAACAATATCAATACAGTATCAAATATGCTTTGTTAAAAGCAGTGGAATGACGTATATCAATATTTCAAGACAGTTTCCTTGAATAAAACCGAACCGAATATTGACCTCAGAATCAAAAACAGCATTGAACCTAAAAACCTGTTATATTCCCTCGGTAATGTGTAATAAATAAATCTCTGTAATGCTTTAACATAATCTGTAGGCAAGAATTGTTATGAAGTTACATTGTCATCACATTATCATAACATTATTTACAGAAATCAGCTTCAGGCCCTCACATGGCCATTAAAAAGTGTGATCTTACTGCGGCTTTCGCTAACTGTGAAGGACAAGTGACCTGTAGCCCTGATGTGGTGAAAAGGTTAATGTCAGTAGGGTGCAACTGCCCTGCGTTTCTGTGTCACACTGCTTTTATAGCCTCCTTATAGCCTCTTTCCTTCCTCCTCACACCACACGGTCTTCAGCCAGCACAGGCACACTAGGGAGTGAGGAAGTTAGCTAACATGCTTCATTAAATGAATATGGTAGACTACCCATGTCATTACACAATGGGACCTTTCTTTGCTGTCTGACACATTACCGGTAAAAAGGGTTTTATTTGTTTTGTTTTTTAACTTGTGGAAAGAGGGCTGGGTAGATTTCCTAATGATATTAGAACATGCTTGTGAGCAGCAAATTACATGTTGTGGATGTTTAATATATATTAATTAAAAGAAACATCCTGTTGTAATACTACATGGAGATCTATAAGCATTTTTAAGTAAATTTGCACAGTTAGTAAAGTACAAGGCTAGACAGTCCCCTATTTCCCATATTAATGGGAAAATTACCAATGCATAAGCTCTTTTGCCACCCTGTATAGCTTAACAAATCCTTCACACAGTTACCTCAACTGTGTTTCTATCGTCTAAAAAGTGTAATAAGTAACAAGCATTGATATTAAAAATTAACAGAAGATAGACTTCATGTCAGAATTTACTTTTGCTCATGGCATTGCACTTGTTTTAAGAAATAGTGCTACTTGCTGTCTTGACACTTTTTTTTTTTTTTTGCTGTCAAGCATTTGAGATTCTGCATATTACGACCAGCTCTCTTCTCTCGGTCATGTTTCCAATGTCACTGAAGACTGCTGTTATCAAACCCTTTCCTGAAAAAAATTTGATGTTTCCTTACTTAACCCTCAGCGGTCCGAGGCCTTGCTGGCACTTTGAGGCAATTTGCTACAACTTTGTCACTTTGGTGTAGGTGTTTTTAGTGAGATTAAATACTTGCGCAAACATTGTTATATTCTGGAAAACCTATAATAATATGTGAGTAAAGTGAATGTAATGAAATTAGTTATTTTTAAAGATATTGTCTAAACATGACATGACAAAAAACTATTTTCAGAAGACTACATATAGCTTCATTCTCTTATAAGCTAACCAAAAATCTCATCTGGCCTGCAAAAGACCAGATATAGCTTCATCAGCTAACCGAAAAGCTCCAACAACAGCGGGTAAAACAGATATTAGGCTGCTTTCTCAAGAGAAGCTCAAAGTGCCTCTGTTCATCCTCGCTATCGTCACCAGATAAATCAGACTTTGCGTGTCTGACTCTCTAAAGCTAGTTTGTAACGAGTGTGTGTATTTGTGTACAGCATGAAATGGGGCGTGTTCTCACCTGCTGCACAATGAGTTCAAGGGTTCTAGTGGTGTTACTTTACCAGCCTATTTTAGACCTTATGTTAAATGGCAACGTTACTGAGAAAGTAGTTTTCAAATTAGTAATTACTTTAACTTAATTGGCTACTTTGAGTACTTTCAGCCAGGCTTTCATCAATGTCATAGTACTAAAGAATATAAGGTGCCTTATCGTTGTTGTGCCAACCACTATGCAACAAAATAAGGCAAAGATACTTTGGTTTGAGACCAAGAAGGAAGGCTGCAGCTTAGTGCATATCTGGAATCTAGGGCAATAAAGTCTATAACCAATGTCATAAATCTCAATCTCAAAGTGTAATCAAGGAAGGGATCTTAGTTTCAGCGACCACATTAAAACTATAACTAATTAAGCATTCTGGCATCTCAACAACATAGCTAAGTTCACAGGGTTTGAGTCAAAGCAAGAATTGGAGAAACATACCTATGCCTTTATATTCTGCAGGTTCGACTGTTGCAATGCTCTTCTTATTGGCCTCAAAATGCTGTTGCTAGAGTTCTAACAAAACCAATAAAAGAGAACACAGTACTCTAATCCCTTCTCTGACTTCCAATCAGATACAGAATTTAGTTCAAAGTATTACTCATAGTTTTTAAGTCGCTTTGTGGGTTAGGCCCATATCTCTGAAATGTTTATTGAATAAAAATGTATTGCGGCTATTAGATCAGCAGAAGCTTGTCATTATTACGTCTGCAGAGCGACCATGGGAGGCCGCACTTAGAGTTTTGTTATAGAGTCTTTTATTTTGACGTTCTGTGTTCAGGTTTGTGTCAGTGTTCGCCCTGTCAGCTGTCTTGTGTTTTAGTTAAAGAGATTGGGGATTGTGATTGGTTTTTGTCAGAGACTGTTTGTGTATTTAACTTCTTTGAATTTATGTTGTAGTTGCTGGTTATCCCTCACTATAACCCTCACCTTCCCTGCTCCTCGTGTTTCTTAGATGTAGTTTTATTTCTCTTTGCCCCTTGTGACTTTTTGTTTTGTTATGTAGAGTCTGTGTTTGTTCTAATAAAATTCCATCATATAGAACCTGCCTGCTTGTGCCTCGCCACACTCCCTGAGCACATGGTGTGACAGTCATTTAGTTATGCATTATGCTTTCCGTGGAGATCTGCCCGTAACTGCTGCCATTGTTAAAAACATTCTTCTTTTTGTCAGTTTCATTAATCACTGGCTCTGCTTTTATTTGTACTATTTGCACAAAATTCATGCACTTTATCTGTATTCTTTTCTATTACTTTTTGTTACTTCAGCTTATTTTAACTTATTTTTTATGCTTTTTGTGATCATTGTAATGTTACAGTTTTCACAGCCTTGAGCTAATGGTCTAGGGATGTCATTTTCAGAGTTAATCAGGAAGACTTTCTTGAGTGCTTACAATCCTTGAGCTGTGCGAGTAACCTGAGGTGTGTGCACATGTGGCTAAATTATTGTGCTTGGCTTAGTTAGCCCTACGAGTTCACAAAATCGCACTGGGGTTTTGTGAATGGAGCCTGTAGGCTGCTGGGGGTGGGGAGCTAAGGCCTCAGGGATAGCTGAGTGTCTGCTCCCACATGAGAGTGCTTGCGCTGGGGGAATTAAAGAGACGCAGGGTCCTTAAAGCGTGTCCAGCTGCTAGTGCTCATATAGTGCCACTGAAACAGCAACCAGATGACAGACTTCGGGGAAAAAGGCTGAAAGCCATTGTATCCTGTGCACCTAATTCTGCAAATGGCTTAAAGCTGAGACCATTGACTGCTTTCTATTGATCGGTTCACTAATCTTTAAACTAGTGAACAGTACAAAGTATTTTATTTGCTTATTTGAATACTGTTAATGAAACAAAATATGATACCCATTACAAATATACGTCCCTTTCATGCATTTTAACGAAAGGGTAAACTTTTCTAGAAAAGAGAAATAAAGTTTGAAATTAAGCGATGAGTTAAATCAGTATGGATCATGAACGCTGTGCCTGATGGAAGTCTTTTAACCTTAGACTTTTTGCAGTCTTTATCCTCAACACCTGGAAGATTAGGATATCTTACTTTGAAATCTCTCAGGCAGTGGGATCAATCAGTGGCTCAGTATAAAGTGCACTCCCAAATCCCCTAGCATCCTGACGCATCTGTGCTGTTTGCTAAGGGGTAACTCTGGTAAAGCCTGACAGCTTCAATTAGAGCCTTATTGCTGTCTTATTTTAGACCCTTATAATCCTCTGGGTTTATGTGGTATTTTCAAGATCATTTAAGGTGTCTTTTTTTGTCTTAAGGTAAAGAGTCTGTTTTAAATATATAGTGCCAGTATAATGCCAGTGTCATCTTTGTTCTGACCAATGCACCTTATATGTATACACACCTGATATATATACACACACAAATATACACACAACCATTTA
>JBBPDB010000011.1:13332029-13347328 GCA_037974465.1 Brachypetersius altus
GGGAGGGGGAACCCTCCCATACATTTTTTGGGGGGGCGTACAGGGGTCTGTGAAAGCGGGGGTGGGGTTTCGGGGGTTAGGGGGTCCACTAGCGATGTAGATAGTGGGGCTAGAGCTAGGGAGAGACCCACTAGCGGCGGACTGGAGCAGGCATGCTCGACGGGGCCAGGACGAGGCCCGCGGAGAGGGTCTCGGGCCAGAGTGCACTGGAGGGCTCGGGGAGAGCCAGGACGAGACTCATGGAGAGGGTCTCAGGCCAAAGTGCAGCGGAATGCTGGAGGAGAGCCAGGATGAGGCCCGCGGAGAGGGTCTCAGGCCAGAGTGCACCGGAGGGCATGCGGGGAGACTCACGGCAGGGTGCTCAAGAGGGCTGGGGACACAAAGCCCGGACTTGGGGACTAAGAGCACCTTGCCAGCCGATGGTCTCCCTGGTGGTGGCACGGCCTCCACAGACACTGAGGAGTTCCTCCGTGAGGGACCCAGACGTCTGGACCAGGATGGCGTCCAGGGGTTCTCACCTGCGTCGTCTCACCCGGCCCTGGACTGTGGGGGAACGATGAGAGGGGTGAGCTGGGACGCTGTCCTTGTCGCCGCCGTCCCCCGCCGTCCCTCCCTCCCTCCCTCCTTCTCTCCCTCCCTCATGTTTTTCTTTGTCTTGTTTCTGTCACGACTCAGCCAGTGGGGCCACTGTTTTGGTTTTGCTTTTGGGGCTTTTATTTTGACGTTCATGTATGGTTTGTGTCATGTCTCTTGTTTTCATGTGTTTTGTGTTCTGTTAAAGTGATTATGTTTTGTGATTGGTTTCTGTCTGTCATGTTCTGTGTATTTAAGTTCAGTTCATGTGGACCGTGGTCATCGGTCCATCGACCCACTCTCATTTCTGTTTTGTAAATGTATCGGCCATCAAGCCAGGTTTACTTTCATGTTTTATGTTGATAAATAAAGATAGCACAGTTATGGAAGCCTGCCTGCCTGCCTGTCGTCAATGGGGTAAATCACGGCAGCAGGGTCACCCCCGCAGCCGTGACTGGGAGTGAGTGTTAGTGACTCTAAACGTCATATGTTGAGATTGTCGTGACTCAAGGACCCCCTGTATATGTATGGGGTGCAACAATGCATCAGTCAAAAATATACACACCGACTCTTTATGTGATGTAATTAAGTTGGCCAGAATGCACACAGATAAACTGTTTCAGTGACTAATTCCACTCATTTGCATTTTAAGCCTCATCTGTAGATGATTCATACATTACATTTAGAAAAACGTCATGTTCTCAACCCTACGACACAAAGGTATCCGATAAAAACAACTCTATGAAATGAGTTCCTCTTCACATTCTTACTAACACTGCATTTTCTCATGTCTCTCAGTTACTCAACTGATGTAGGGGCTGTTTACTTTAGGCATTCAGTGTAACCTACAGGTCAAGGTCAGGTTGGTGTAGAGTTATAGTGTTGTCGGCTGCCCGTGGCAGGCTGTCTTTGCAAAGCAATCCATGAAACTACTCACCACTCATCACCTCCACAAAGCAGACAGTGGCATTGTGTCTATAAGGACAGAACTGGGCTTTGCTGGGTACACTGTTTATGACCCGGGTCAGCAATAGCAGACAAGATCCTTGACTGTAGGCACCTGACACTCGAACAACAAGGTGGCTGCTAAAAACAGTGCAGTCAAGGACAGAAAGACATGTATGAAGGTCTCTGTACCTTCTGAAATATATATGTTTAACAACTTCTGCAGCTAATTCCAGCATTCATTACATGTATATAGTATAAGGCTTGATCTATATGATAACTGCATTACAGATATACATTTTAAAGAGTTAGAAATTCCAGTAATGGATACCATTGGTGGACATAATTTTTAAGATATTTTAAAACAGTGCTTTACTGACTGGTATGATTGTCACTATCAGAAACGGTATTATATAGTATACTTCTAAAACCACTTTTGAATAACCTTACAACATTAGAACATGTAAATAACATCATAATGTTGAAGATCAGTTTACTTGTTGTTTGAAATGGGATCACATTCACCAAGATTTGAAGAGATGCTACTAATGCTATTAGCAGTTATATGCAGTATTTCAATCAATCTGGCCATTTTAGCCAACCAATAGTATGCAAAGGCCTAAATAAAAAATAAAAAGAGTCATAGAATGGCTTTATGATTGAGAACCAATTTATAATGCATCAGAATAATAATTATTCACAGAACATCACATGGTCACTGATCAAAAACAAGTTGGAATTGGCAGACTGAAGCACTGTTCATCAAGGCCTTTCCCTAAATCTCTGGCACTCCTGACAAAGTAGCAGCATGAATGAAGATTTCTAGGCTGTAATCCTCAGCCATAACCTCTGAGAAGCTCAAAGCTTTGGGACAGTTCAAAGACACATGCACAGAGAAAGAAGCAAGGACATCTGGACCTGCTCTTTCGCAAGGAGTGAAAAACCGCAGAATAATACGGAAATGCTGAAAATACAACACAACACAAAGAGCCTCTTCAGGAACCTCTCAAGTGTCTAACGGAACAAAGCAGCCAATAACAGCTTGCTCTGAGCATTTATCTCCATGAGACATTTGTGTCGTTGACTGTTTAAGGAAATGAAGTGCTATTTAGCCCTTTGCCCAAACCCAAACTTGCGGATTTGCCCTCTTGGTGCATATTTTCTTTTGTGTGTGTGGTGAGCGCCCGGTCTTGAATACATGAAGTAAATCGGGTGGAACCAGGCTAATGTGCTGTGCCTCGGAGCTACTCTGACTAGCTGGCCCCAACAAAAATCCTTCTCTATTCATTTTTCAGATGTTCTAGAGAATGGAGACCTTCAGGCCAAAACATACTTGCGAGAAAGAGGTTGTAGATGCTTATGGTGGCCCATTGTTCTGGAAAAAGCGGCTCTGGATGAGGGCTTGTGGTGGAACGTTTACAACGTGGCCAGTGTCAGTAATCTTTGGGGAGAAACAAATCAGTGCTATGTAATCAATACATCTTTTGTTTGTGCCATGCCACAACTCCCTTGTATGTTACCAATATTATGTCCTGCTGTTTGAGCAGATGCCTTTTTAGAGTTCGTTTGAGAAGGGATAATAGCAGAGTCTCATTGAGATGTAATTGGTCCTTATGGCTACTGGCTTTGCACCAGGGTAAAACGGTAACACTTCTATGGCCTCTGCAGTCTCATATTACCAGAAGTGCCATGGATCAACATTTAGTCTACAGGAAGGGCATTGCTTATCACTCTAGCTGCCTTTAATTACTTAAAGAGATTATTACATTTGGTACCCTGCTAATTCCCTTAGCAAAAAGCGTGTTATGTAGTACCGAAAAAAGGTTCTTCAACTTATAACAATAGTGATATCTTTTTTGCATAATCACATATATATAACACATAATAAATGTTACATTTATGAATTTTTGTCAAATCTTTTAGTGAAGAACCTCAAGTATGTTTCATAAGCAAACATTTTTTTTAAATATAGTGGAATTTTTAAATTCAGTGTGTAATAGAAACTGTAAAAATATAGTTAATAGGCACAATAGAATGTGGGAAACCAGGTCAATCAAACACCTGTTTGAAGATCAGAATGCTAATCAATCATTGCCTATCCTGTTCTTCATGCATCTCTTGATTCTTACTTTTTGAAAATATTTATGGATGGCCTTGTACTCTAGTAGTCATCTCATGGCTTGGCAGATATCCCACTGAACTGTGTGCACCAGTGATAAAGTATGTGTTAAGTGTAAGCATACAGTATGTGTTAAGCTCATACTGTGGAGTAGCAGTAGGGTCTTTGCACCTGTCTCTGGCTTGGCACAGAAAAAAGGCCATACATCAACTGCACATGGATTAAACTCGGAAAAGCCTGAAGCAAATTTTACGTCATTGCTAGTTTCTCTAATTTCCAAAGAGCATATTTAGAATGAATGCTAATTCTGTAAAATTGTAATTAATTTACTGTATCTGAGGACAAAAGGTGATCCTGGTAAGAAGTGCTACTATTAGGAAAGCGTGTTTTATAGCCATTAGATTAATGTAAAGCCGTGAGCTGTGTGCACATATACAAAGTGTCCCTAGAAGAATAATTTCACTAGTTAACATCTTGCCAGTACATGTCAAATTTAGGACCAGGCATCTCTTAACCACTATGAACATGCTCTGGACATCAACAACAGCCAAAGTCTAGTTTTATTTCATGTCACATGGCCAATGAGGTCAGCTTGTCAACAGATTTGTCTCACTGAGTGGCCTAAAATAAAAGGCCAGCAGCAGGACAGGAAGCGTCCTGCTGATTGAGCAGAATAAACAGCGTAGTATCATTTTCATTTTTGACACTGTATTTATCAGACTTGGTGACATGTGCAAACATCTGTGGAGTTGGAAATCTGTCTAACATCTCTTACTCTCCCCCTTTTCCTTTTGCATGGCATTCTTGAGAGATAAATTAGTAGTTCGCTATTGCAGGGGATATTCAATTAGCTAATGAACTCATGTATTACTTAGATGCCATTGCTAATAAAGCTTGCTAATAAATCACTCATAGATGACTGGCATTTGTGGTCATTGTTCACACCTTCTTTAGCTTCAAAGTGTATTTCTGTACGTCCTGTGTCACATTGCCAATTATTTTTCCACACCTTTGTATAGATAAAAGAAACATTTGCATGTGTGTGGTTGAATGTGCATGTTTTGTGGTGCTGCTTCGAATTGGCCAGCACACTACATTCAATGAGCTTAGTCCTTCATCCTGACTGAAATAGAAAATCTATGCTGTTCCTTTCATGCACTGTGTGTCAATTTCACAGTCAGTTTATATACAGACACACTGAACTGTACAAGCATAATGATTTTGTAATAAATAAGTTGCTTACATCCAGGAATGTCAAATAAATTATAAATGTCCGTTCTGACTTGCACGCATGATGGTATGTGTGTATGTGTGTTTTGTTTGTGTGTGTGTGTGTGTGTGTGTGTGTGTGTGTGTCTGTGTGTGTGTACACACATGCATACATATGTACACAATACAATAAACAGGGAAATTCATTCAAATATGGCCTTAAGTTTAATGAACAAACTGGTCTTACACATTGTTAGAAGTAATAGGATCACACACACTGCACTGAATAAATAACACATAGAAGCAATTTTCTCACAAACTGTAAATGATTTTATGAATATCATGTGAAATTACTGTTTTTAAAGCATAAAATGGAACTGTGTTCTGTTAACAAAATAGAATATTAACATGTATGTCACAGATTGCAATTCTGTCAGCTAACAAAACCTGATAAATAACGTCTGCACTGAGCACTGGCACGTCAAATCTGACAAGAAAGTACAGACTCCAGGACAAATGTGATGTTTTACTTGGACTGGAGAGTCGCAGCAATGGGTGTGTGCAAGGGTCATGTGTAAAAAGCACCCTCTGTTTCATACTCCTCTGAGCTCAGGGATAACTCCAGTGAGCTGGTATTTGGAACACTACCTCATACTGTACCTTCATGCCAAAATCATAATCCCAATCCCACATGAGAAAGAGCATGAAACAGGGGAGGAGCCTCCGGGCACAGCTGTTAATTTTAGCAGATAGAGATGTACTGTCTGGTCCATAGAAGAAAACATCCCTCAGTTATAAATGTGACTTGGTAAATAGGTGTTATAAATTAAAAAGAAAGCATTTGATGGATTAATATAATCTTAAAAAGGCTTTACATGATTTGTTTATGTAGCTTCCATTTTTAATTTTTGTTTTCTTGACATTGATAGTGACCGTTCTAATTGTTACTCGTTTTTAAAATACATTTATGTTCAAAATGTCCAAGCTAAAAGCTTACTTTTCACATGACCTTCACTTTGACTCAAGTTTGTAGCCTACGCCATCTGACTGGAAAATTAAGTGTGCGGTGGAAGGTCCAATAGGCCTCTATTCCAGTGCATGTGTGAAAATCAAAAGCCTTTTTTCATTGATCTAGACTCCAGTTCCTTAATCAAATGCCGAAAGACCCCCAACTGCTGCAGGTCAGGCAGAAACAAGAGCTAATGGGAAAACCAATCAAGTCTGATTACACTGTTCTGAGTGAGCTGTTACTGTAATAGAAGAAAGGTTGAGGTAACCTACCGAAGACAAAACTATATTTTACAGATGAGGTCCAAAAATTCTTCGCATATGTTTTTTAGGCCTGCAAATCATGGGCCAAGCAGTGGCTGATCAAGTCAAGCGTTCTGCTCCAGGGAAATGCAGAGTGTGGCTTTGACTTAGTAGGAGAGGTAGAGTTACCCCAGCTGCCCACCCAGATTTTTTGGCACGAACCAGTGTCCAAAGTTGGTACCACAGCCAAAGGTGAACTCAAGCCCCGTGGCAAGTATTATACCCGTGACAAATAAAGTATCCAGATGCAGCAAAGTGAGAAGTCAACAGGCTTGTGTGTGCTCATGTTCAGGAGTAACTTGTTGCAGATGGTGTGTCAAGGTCATAGCAAACAAAGTTTATGTGAAGCAGCCAGCAACCCACTAGAAATATGTATCTCAAGAGAGTTTAAAGGGACACTAGACACAATGAAACAAAAATATGCCTGTCTGGCTTGAGAGACAGTATAGACCATAATGTCTGTCCTAGTTCTTTTCTTATGTGTTGTTATATAGTGCAACATTTACAACACTTACTCTACTCTACCATAGGAAACATTTGTTCAACCTAGAAAAATCAGCATACTATCTGAAATGTACATGTGCACTGATAAAGAAAATCCATATGAAGAGCTATTGTGTTCTTTAATTATACTTTAAATTAAACTCTTGACACCATTTCAGACCGTGCACTATTTCATGTTCTTTTCTTGACTATTGTCTATTTATCTAGTTTTTAATTATAGACATTTGTCAAACATCATCTCATTAGACGTCAGTATATTGGAAAATGGCTTCATGATGGCTTGCTGTCATGCATTGCTGAATTAGTGTGTTTTGTATCATAGCAACTGAATGGAGGCAAACTGTTGTGTGGCTTTTAAAACCGCCTCGTATTGGATGAATGTCCTGTATTATCAGCATCCAAAAGACCTCTTTGTGTGTGGATGTGTTTGACGGCTCCTTGTCATCTTTATGAGAGCGCGGATTTGTTGGCTTGCAGCAGGAGGGCCTTGTGAAAGACTGGCATTGCTAGTTCATGTCACTGTAATGCCAGCTCAACTCAAAGGGGCACCAGTGCAGCACTAAACAGACAGTACTGCCTCGTTTTAAGTTTGACTCACTGTTTCTTGTTTCTTTTTGCTAGAACTTTCAGGTAACCACAGATCTTTTTAACATTATAGTCTACTCGTCTCTGATCTACTCGTCTCTGTTTTTTTTCTCAAACAGTCAATGCAATCTAACTGCTCCAAAAACCAATGTATAGTTACTGTGTTATTAAAGGTTTTTTTTTTATTTTACATAGATGTTCTATGGTTAAAGTGTTCTAGAGTATGATTGCTAGTAGTGTGCACAGAAATGAAATTGCATTATTTTCCTCCAAATACAAGATAGGTAATCAGCCAGTTTATCATTTTGATTGTGACTGACCTATGTTGCAGATTTCTCATGTTGTGTGTGACCATAAAAGAAAATAAACCAATTCAGTGCCAATGCATATGGTTTATATAACCGTAGCCTAAATAAATCAGTTCAGTTGTCATGCATTACTGATAATGTGGTGTTATAAGGTTGCAAGTTAACAGTGTAGGCTGTTCTTTTAACTGTAGTGAAGTTGTAAAATCATCATTCAAGACTTATACACAGCTTATTCTTGGGCTGTACATCAGCAGTATATGAATTAAGCTATTTGCAGAACTTAATTAACCTTGTTTAATGTAAAATGGGAAGTCCTGTGGGACTAAAAAGTAAAGTCCTGTGGATTGGCTGGATTACATGAGACTACACAGCCAGTACAAGCTATGTACAGAGTGTGCCAGAAACATTCCAGCTTCACCGTGCTGTCTGCTGCTTGATCCATGGCACTTGTGGTGTCTCGTGTCAAGTGTAGAGAGGGGTGGGTTAGTGTCGCGGTGATGGCTGAAGTGCTAGAGCAGCTGGCCGAGCTTATCTGTGTGCAATTGAAAGGTCTGTCTTGAGAATCCAGCCTCTTATCCACTCATTATATGAAACGGCACTAGAGCCTGGACTCTGATCAGCTACTTAGAGCTTGTCCTGAACAAGTGCAGTTTCAGTGGGAGTGAATATTTAAATACACTTGTTTAATTGAGAAATCAGTCTTTACTTTGACTGAATTTGGCCCAAACCACAGCAACAGACGGCACATAGTGCAGGATGAGCCAGGAACGCTTGGCCTTGTTGTCTCTACAAATCTTCTCTATTTCTCTCTCTCCCTCTCTCTCTAACCTGATCACAGAGGATATGAATACTGCAATGGAATATAAAAGAGATATTTATCTTTGTCATTGTAACAAGGGCTAAGTTGGCCTTGCAGGAAGCTATTTTTCTGTGGTCTATGGGCCTGTTTGTTTGATGATAAGGGTGATTAGGCCTTTACAATGTGCCCACTGGACACAGATTTTAATTTGTCCCATGACAAATAAAGGTGAAATGGGACATGGGCTGTGCTATTCAGTATGTGATTTGACTTTCTTTTGTGGACTAAAACACATTCAAGTATGTGTCTGCCAACACTAGCATCAAGCCAAACAAAGCATTTAGTGTTCATGGTCATTTTTCCATTCCTGGGTAGAGTGTTGTTTCAACTCTTGCTACTGTCCAATCTTTCCTTATGTGCCTCTGCCTCGGTGCCCTTACAATCTTAAAAAGAAAATCTCCAATATAATTGAGGATGAACAATACTGCTTTCAGTGGTGTTTTCTGTGTGTCAGTGTGATGTTCATTCACATGGTGGCACATAAGGCAGCTCACTACTCTGCATGTATATGTAACGTAAAACTAGAACTGAGTTCGGATAATGGAGCGCAAAAAGACACAGTGTTATCGCTGTTGTAAATAAACCAATGAGATGTTTATGATTATGTTTAGTTTCTTTAAATATTAAGAAGATACTTCATATATAGAAACAAAATAACCATATATTGGAAATTTTGGGGAGCCAAATGTGGCATTGGTCCAAAGAAACTTTGTGTTACTTTTTTTTAAAGTGTTTACCAGAAACTACAGTGCAGAGATACTACAGCAACAACAAGCATAAGTAACCTTTCAAGATTCCATGAGGACAGTTGCACAACTGCAAAACAGCACAAAAACCACTTCAATCAGCTAGTGTCTTACTCTCCTAATGTGCCCTCCATTTCATTCAACTTACTGAATATAATCTTGAATATAATATAATCTTAAAATAAACACACAGTCTCTTCTCAAAGCTTACTAAGCATTGGCTCTATGGTTTCATTCTGCATGGCCCAGGAGTCTTGCCCTAGAATGCCTTGGAGTCTGTCCAAGAGCAGGTGTTTCTCTTGGCAGAGAGGCACCAGAAATCAAGTCATTTTACAACCAGCGCCACTGGCTGAATCCACCTCTCAAGCATGCATCGCTCTCTGCTGTCACACTATACATTTGTCGAATGCTTTGTTTGGCACGAGCCTTTACATGCAACTGTCGACACAGACATGATGTAGCATGTCACTGTCACTGTCTGTGTTCCATTTAAAAACAATGGCTACAAACTTGATCTGGATTTAATGAACTCTTACACAATTGTACTATTTTCTGTTAGTAGTCATATATATATTAGTACAAACATCTCATTATCTGAGCACACTGGTCGGCTGCAACACATTATGTAAATAAACATAACACCGGTGTGCTCAGCCTTCATAACACAAGTTCCCAAAATCAAAACCTGAACTTACACTGGTACATTACACTTTCACTTTGAGGCATGGACTCCACAAGCCCTCTGAAGGTGTGCTGTGTTATCTGGTACCAAGACATTAAGAAAAAGTGTTGCCATGAAGGAGTGTACTTGATCTGCAACAATGTTTGACCCTTACGTTTGCCCATTTTTCCTGCTTACAGCACACTAACCTGAAGAAAGGACTGATCACTTGCAGCTATTTCCCACTCCTTGACAGGTTATGGCTCAGTGGTGAATAGAGATAGATACACGCAGAGTGATTTGGAAAAGTGCCCATTTAGTTGCACATGTCACCCTTAAAATCAGTGCCAGAATCTGTCCAGGCTCTCCAGCCCACAGTCCCAAGGTGAAGAGGGCATCTGTTATTTAGCGGTATTAATTTCACAATCTTCTCCTGGTTTATTACACAACCGTCTAAATTAAGACCATTGCAGCCGAGTGATCTTGCTATTCGAAGGACAAATGTGGGGCACCACAAATTTTCTCAATCCAGCAAGCTCATATTCAACTGTACTCTATATTTCTCTTTTCTGATGACCTCAGTTTGGCTCGCGGAAGCTGTAGAGATAGACAGAGTCACGAAAAACAAATCGCACTGTAACGACTGTAGACACAAACTCTGGTTTAAAAAGCTTCTTTTATAGTTAACATTCTTTTTCAGTAATGATTAACAATAAAGGCTGAAGTGGTTGAATTCTTTAGAATTTACAGAGCGTCTTACAGTAATCATAAAATAAACAGACCTTTAGTAATGGAACTGCAATAGTAGTTTCATATTACCATCATAGTTTCACTGGCATGGGCACAACTCTTGAAAATCTTGTTCACTGTAGTACTGAACTGTTCTGGGCAAGGAAATGAACCACGCCACCTGGGCCCGATTTGGCTTGGAATGCTTACAGGTTGGGTGCATCATGGATTTCTCAGCATGGTTAGCTAACTGTGCTCAATGCAGCAGAACCATTTGAGTGAGATGATTTAATAGCATAGGTGTTCACTGATTGGTTTTATGTTTACATCATGTTTGTGACGACTCATTCCCAGCAGTGCTGTCACTGACCTACTGTCAATCCTTAAGGTTTTCTTCTGTACATCCTAGTACTAATTTAGGATCATAACAGAACTGTTCACATCAGTCATGGAGACGCTGTTGTTTGGGGTGGTGGTGGCCTAGTCATTGGGGCAAAACCTAGCCCCATCATACCACCACTGGGTTCCTGAGCAAGCCATTTAACCCCAAGTTGCTCCAGTGAGACTGCCCCCTGTAGTTAGGGAATGGAAGTCACTTGGACATAAAGCATCTGCTAAGTGCTGTAAAAGTAAATGTAAATGTTTACCCGGGCAGGTGTGGGGGTTGTGGTGGAGTGAAGGGAGTTTGCGGTGTGCATGCAGTGCTATATGTCTTGGAAAAGTGAGAGGGACGAAATTAATTATTTTGAAAAGTAAGGGGGACATGCTATAATGGTTTTGTTCCCATGCATGAGTCTACGCTGGTGTGGAACTACCTGAAGCAGCTTTGGAGACGGTCCTACAGTTTAATGAAGGCAATACGATACAAGACTTCAAAAGACATTTTTAACCAGCATGTTTCTCATAGAGTAAAAAAATGCTGTTTCCTTGTATTATTTTAATGTAATTACAAAGGCTACACAAGTAAAGCTCCGTATTAACATTGCAACTAGCTGTCCGAATGAGCCTTTCCAGAACAACCTCCTTGTGTACCATGTTGTGTACCCCTTGGGCCCTGACACGACAAGCAGCACACATGCAATGGCTCAGACGTCTTTATGGCACAGGCGACAGTGTGGGATGTGGGGAACCGCGAAGTGTGTGAGTGAGTGTGTGTGTTTGGGGAGAAGGGCAGGAAGCGGTTCTGACAACCTCACCCATTAGCAGCAGCTGCCAGCTGATAGCTCTCAGTTTTAATGTTGCCCAAATCGAGAGGCCCTAGTGCTGATGCTCTAATCTCAGGCTCTGTGAAATGGAGCGTTCAGCTGGCCTGCCGTGTGCACTGAACGGTATCAGATGCACTCACAATGCCACTGCTCCTTCTTTGTAATTTTTGACAGAGTCAACAATGCCAAGCTAGCAGAGAAAAGCAGTGCAAACTCATCCAGGCAAGGGATATGATACTCTGCATGCTATATTTTGTCTTCTAGCCAGACGTGACTGACTTTAAATAGTATTGGATGCTGTCCTTTCAGGATGATTAGAGATCAGTTTGCAGATGCTCTTATTACAGTTAAGATTACGGTTTGAGAAGTAGATCACACCTCAAGAATACTTTCTACGAATGGTATGAGTTATGATATGGAGTGAGTGAAATAGTCCAATAAAGTTACACACTGGGGCAAGCGAAGTGAAAAGTTGCAGTTGCAGACCTGGACAAAGCAGAATTTTTCTGTTTGCCAGGAATTCCCATAACATTTAATACATTACTTTTTTTGTAAACATGGTTAAACACTGTTAAAACTTTAAAGGTTTTAAAGGTACAGCAATTACAACAGCCTGTTTAATTCTAAGGGAAGCATATGGTGCCATAGGTTCCGAAGCATCCCCACTGCCAGAATGGGGAACTGTTTCTTTCCTCAAGCCATCAGACTTCTCGACTGGAAAACTGAAACTAAAAACTGCCCCCACCACACACACACAAATACTCAGACTTTAAATTACCTGTGTAAATACATCTATTTACTGCACTGCACATATTCTGTCCTGTTCCTACTATATTTGCACATCATATTGTAGCGTGTTTTGAGGGGGGTTGGTGGGCAGAGCTTCCCAGAATGCCCCTGGCTATCTGAATAAGTGGAAAAGGGGGTGATTCTCATTACTGCTTTTGTTAATTACCTGTTCTTAATTATGAACCGTGTTTAGTAATAAGGGAGCATAAGTTCTACCTGTGGAAGGATGTTTTGCTATTCTGCTATTGTGTTGGTTGCCTACCGTCAGTGAGAAACCTATCACTGTTGTTAACCTCCTGCTTTTGCCAGTGGCTTTTCATTCTCAGTTTGAGTGTATTCTTAATAAATGGGGTTCCCCTTTGTTTATGAGTTGGAACTCTCTAGAGATTTTCTCAGCTTGTTCTCGCAACTGTTACAATACATTATTACAAACAGTTGTTACAAGTGTTATTACAAACTTTGTAATGTATGTCTTCACAGTTGTTAATAATGGTAACATGACACTTCTGTAATAATGACCATAATGGGCCATGATAATTTACATCTGCCATGACATGGGTATATCAATGTTACGTATAGTAAGTGCAGTTGATAAAATGATGTAAAGTGGCTGCAATGCTGCTGATATTTGAAACAGTGTCTACTTACTGCCTACTCAGTTAGAATGATCTAACCTGCTGTCCCATCTTGTAGACAAAGTTATTGATTATAGGACACAGTGTGTTAGTCATCCTCTAGTCCTTTAGCAAGGGTCAGTTTTACAGTTGGCTGAATATTTTTGGCAGCCTGTTCTCAGTTCAGCAGTGACACTGAGATGTTTAAAAAAAACTCTAGCAGCACCGCTGTGTGACCCATCCTGTGCAATGTCACATAACCATGACTGTTAAGGATAAAATCTACAAAGTTTAAGTCATATGCTCATGATGATCTCTTACATACATGATAATTGCCTGTTGAGGTAATCTGCCATTGTAATCAAATCTGGCGTGATATGACCAATCCCTTTCGCCCCTTCTGTGGACTCATTATCAATGTGGATAAGAGCTCAAAGTGCTCTTCTACATTTTTAGAAGTGTCTGAAAATGTGTGAGCAAGGCCTAAAGCATGGAAATGGGACTCTGTGAGGGTCCTTGGAATGTAAATGCTTGTTAAAGGTGTTAATCTTCCATATTAAAAATGACCACTCCATACCATCCTTCACGAGGTTTGTTAGTATTCAGGTCAGAGGTGTCTAGTGGAAAGTGCACAGCAACAGCGCAGCAGTAGCATTTGACTATGACCTTCTCGCCCATCCCCCACTCTGTCGTCTCTTTCACTCAGACTAATCACACCTGGGACTTCATGGTTCATAAACAAACACAAAACAATTTCCGCCGCTAAATTGGCAGGAGGAGACATCAAGAAGATGCACTGTGTGGCAGAATGATGACACACGTTCTGTCATATGGCATCAGTCAAGCAAAGAGTGAGCACAGTAGAGAAGGGAATATGGGCGGCTCCTCTGCCCTCAATTCGCAAGACCCTCGTCCAGTCATTACTGGTGCATTCTCTGTCATTTATGTCTGCAAACCCCAGGCACACAATACAATTCTGAGTGATGTGTGCCTCTGTAGAATTGATCAGCAAGTCTTAATGCAATCTTTTCTCAAGCCTCCTGACCCTCCTATCCTGAATATAAAAGTGACATAAAGGGCTCATTGTAGTGATGTCACAGCACAGTTTTTGTAAATGAGATGTTCAAATGGGAAAAACCTTTTTAAATGGAGAAACATTCCCTTTCCATATATTTTGAACAAAGCACAATACAGGACTGGGCAGAAGAGAGACTGGATAACTGGATAACTGTCATGTAAAGATATATTATCACTGTTCTGGTACATGAGCTCACACAAATATTATAACAGGGGGTATAAAATACAACAAAATGTAAGCTATGGGCTCTTTAAACTTAAGGAACTTTATATTTTTACATTTTTATCTGGAAATGATAGATTTTTGTTGCCTGCTTGGACAGGAATGCACAGGAATAAACTCCAGTTGTTGAGTGAATACCTAAAATAAGATGTTAATGATGTGAACCCTGGTCTGACTGTAAGCCTACACTTGTTCTGAAGCTGTTGAACTTCATCTAATAGCAATAGTAGATGCTGAGGTATTGAGGGGCTGAAGCCTGGGAATAGTTTACCTTTTCCTTTTGATACGACAGTAAACGAAGAATACAAGTGTCATCTGAATTAATCAGTAACAAAGACCGTCATCCAATCTGAGGTCCCACAGTGTATACCATTGCCATAAATAAAATCTGGCAGGTGTGGTAGCTCTAGGGGAAAAGGATTAGCTTTTGTGTGGTCAGAAAACGGAGGCATTTCTCTCTCCTTTATTGATCTGAGATTTGTATCTAGCACCGTGGTGGGAATTAAATGGCACAGGCTTAATGAACATGTCTGGCTTTGGTAAGCTCTGATAGGATTTGTGTGTTTTAACGATTCAGCCACATGAGGACTTCATTGGGGAAAATTAGTCATGGCCTCAGATTCCCCAGCAGCGCTAATGTAGATGATGTGAGACATTTAGTCATTGCTACAAAGTGATCTCCTATTTGAAGTTGAAGTTTATTGTCATATGTACAAAGTACAGCGTACAGAGCACAGAGAAATTCTTACTTGAACACCCTCTTCTCAGATAGAACATAAAGACATAAAGGACATGAAAGACATGAAAGACAACACAGTGCAGCAGCAGTAGTCTTAAGTTAT
>JBBPDB010000011.1:13349230-13361886 GCA_037974465.1 Brachypetersius altus
GTGTTGGTTGCCTACCGTCAGTGAGAAACCTATCACTGTTGTTAACCTCCTGCTTTTGCCAGTGGCTTTTCATTCTCTGTTTGAGTGCATTCTAAATAAACGGGGTTTTCCCTTGTTTATGAGTCCAGACTCTCTAGTGGTTTTCTCAGCTTGTTCTGACAACTGTTACAATATTTATTGCTGTTTAACTCTGTTCTGCATATTGCTGTTTAACTTTTTTGCAGACAGAACTCTCGCTGCTAGAATACAGTACCTGTCTAAATACTGTACTGAATCTGGTCTCGTCTTGCCTAATTGTATTGATGCACATGTGTTTGGTTCACACTTTTGTGTCCTGTCTGCACTTGTGGCCTGTTCTGCTCTTGTGTTGCGCCATGGTCCTGGAAGCACGTTATCTCATTTCCCTGTGTACTGTGTATGTATAGTGACAAAACTTACTTGACTTGACTTGATAAGTTGGAAGATGATCAACTAAAAAACACACATGAGTGAATCTCAGGGAAAAATAAATCCTGTTTGCTTTGTGAAACACCTCTCAAATCTTTAAGCAAACAATACTGATTTTTTAAATAGTAGCATTCATTATAAACAGACATCTACTTAGACTTTAAATCCCTCAGTCATTCATTATGTTGTCCTTATTGCTGTTTACATAAACATGAATTGAATTATCATAAATCCTTATCATAAGTTTAAAGTATCATTATTTTTTAATTTTGTACTTTCATCGCCTTCGTTATTGACGGTTAAAGATGCAGACAAATGTTCTATATAAGATTATTTGTTCTTAACCATGTGAAGGGCTGTATTAATAACAAATAACAAATAATCCAAATTCCTTTTTATGGTTTTGTGTTTGACAACACTGAATCTGTTATGACAATTCTATGCTGTTTGTGCCCAAAACTTATTTAACTACAACCAATAAACATTTTAAAGAAACACGATGGACTGGTATAAGGTATTCCTTTCTATAGGACATTTGTATAACATCCAAATATGTTTTAATGAAGTCCATTAGCATATCTTAGCTAATTAGCAGCTGGTTCTGTATGATATTTCCATGCCCTCTTTTGTGGCCCATTCAAATGACTTGCTGAGGGTCCTCTCTGTGAGATAAGAAAACGAAAACAGAACATGGCTTCCAATTCTAACATAAATATGTATTCATCTTCAATTGCCTCGCTTCATACACAATGATAACATATAGTATTACAATTTCCACAGACGTTCACTATTTATCATAAAGCAAAATGTGGTCAAGTTACGTTTTATTTGGAAAATGTGTTCCCTCTTCTATGTGACTTCATTTCTTGTTTGAAGAAATCAGTGATCTTGGTGCTGAAAAGTTGCTGAAGTATAAACACCTTTGAACTGTGAGTAAAAATGCACTGTTGTTGTGGCAGTAAATTTTATTCTCACTTCTGCCTGTTGATAGGTTCCATAATTTCCCAATCTTAATAGCTACTTCCAGCTTCAGAGTATCTGTGGCCATTTATGGCAGGGGAAATGAAAGAGTGTGTATTTTACTGGCCGGTGGCAGTTTTAGGCTCTCTCCTTGAGTGCTGGGGTAAGGGGAATCTATGATCTGTCTCACCTCTTTGCCTTTATTGCTGATTATTTACCATGATGCTGCTTCTTATGGCCTTATGAAGAGTAACTGCCCACACCTCTGAGACTACCCTTGGCAAATCCTAACAAGTTCTCAATGCACTTTTAATGCAGCACACAGAAGGATCCTATGTCATCAGGTGAAGGTGAAGTTTATGATGGGCAGTCTGGGAGTTTATAGGGGCATCAACCTACACATGCCCCACCCACAAAATACACTCTAAAATTATTGTGAGTTTAGATAAGTGTTATAGAATAGTGGCAAAAATACAAAACATCTTAATGAAAATTGGTCTTTGGATAAATAATGTTGAGTTTACAGTTTAAAAGGCTATGTTGCCAACTTACTCCTCGTATACACTATGTGGACAAAAGAATTGGGACATGTGACTATTACACCAATAGAGACTTTAATGACTTTGAATTTCATTCAAATGCATAGACTTTAATATTGAGTTGGTGCCCCCTTTGGAGCTATAACAGCTTCTGCGTTTCTTTGAAGACTTTCCACTAGATTTTGGAGTGTTTCTGTGGGAATTTGTGCCCAGGTCAGGCAGTAATGTTAGATGAGAGAGGCCGGCTCACAATCTCAGTTCCAGTTTATCCCAAAGGTGTTGGATGAGGTTAAGGTCAGGGCTCTGTGCGATCAGTCAAGTTCTTCCACTACAAACTCATCCAACCATGTCTTTATGGAGCTTGCTTTGTGCACGGGGACACAGTTATGCTGGAATAGAAAAGGTTCTTCCCCAAACTTTGTCTGCAAAGTTGGAAGCATGGCGTTGTCCAAAATAACTAGCCTAAACAGGCATTTCCTAATACTTTTGTCTACTTAGTGTATCTTAGTTTGACCTTTCACACACAAAACAATGTATAATATGAAATCAATTAGGTGCATGTTTTGGCAAAAAACATGTTTCTTATTAATATCTTATTAACAGTATAATGGTTTTTTTGCCAGCTTTCTTGCATTGTTGCAAAAGTTACAATAAAAGAATGCACTTGTGAATTAAGCAAATTTGTCTGTTGCTTTTGCAAAGATGCAAAATATGGTTGAATTCGAGAGTGAACTAAAACAGGAAAACCAAAATGTAGCTTAGAGGATGTTAAATGGTCCTGTGTCCCCTAAGCTCTATTATCATTCTGAATCTACATTACAATGTCAACTGGACTAGAGGATATATACTGGCACTGAAAGGCCCTGTCTCAGGTAGATAAGCTACGCTTCAGCAGTGACTGATGACAGGAAGGAATGGAGCTGGCATTTGGGTGGCACCTTGCCATCATGAGCTGATGCAGATTTTAGGTGGACTCTTTAGGAATCACCTGGAGTGATTTACTGCACATTTATGAGACAGAGGGTCATTTAGGGTTTGCTCCCTGTTCCCTCTCTCCTTGTCAGCTCAGGCAATTCACGTACACCTTCCAACAACAACCAGTGTCAAGAAAAAACCTCAGTACTTACCTCCTAGAGCTCATATTTTATGAGTATAGATGATAGGGTTAGGGACATGTAAAATCCTTTAGATTTACTTCAAATAAAACTTGAAGCTAAGAGCATCCTAACTAAATTAACTTGCTCATCAGTGAAGGTGGCACTCAGATCAATACACCAAAGGACATTTAAAAGTTTTTCTCTATACTGTGTGTAAAAACACTATTTTCTAGAACCTTTCTAGACAGATTGAGGTTGAGTTTTATTTTACACCCACCTTTGTTTAACATCCGTATCTGAAAGCATCACTGGATTATTTGGCAAAGGTCTGCTAAAGCTAACTATTTAGAACAAAGAAGAGCCAGCAGAGCCATAATTTTAAAAAAAATCCTATCAAAAGCTATAAATACAAATTATTTTAATTCAATGTTTCATAGCCTGTGTTGGACTACTTCAGATTTAACAAGATCCATTCTGTTCTGTTTGTCATAAAACAAAGTGTTCTTTACATGCGGGCAATAATACGATATGCGCCAACTGAGACGCATTATTGCACAATTGATCACAATAACAGTCTTTACATACTTTTTCTGTCAGTTTATGTTAGATTAAATGATTCATGGGCATTAGGTACCTGTTTAGATCCCTCAGAAAACAAACTTCATCAGACAGATGTCCTTGGTTTTGCAGTGTTAAATAGTTAGTAATGACCTACAAGGGCTAAATAATTAGTTTTGCCAGTAAAAAATGTATTTAATAAGCTCTTTTTGCAAACATCTTATAAAAAAGTTCATATTAAGTTCTGTATTACTACAGCCTTGCATGTTGTAGTGTTTTACCAACATCTGTTAAATGCCTCCCTCCCTGTCTCTGACATTTAGAGCTTTCAACTGTATATTTTTCTAATACAGCTCCTCTTAGCATTTGTTTTTCAAAGTGAATTCCAAGTGCCTGAGAACAGTAGTGCTGTACCCAAAAAGAATGCTGACAAGCAGCTTTTCCGTGTTCTTTCCTAAAGAGCGTTTATGAATACAAATCTTGCCCCTTGGATGATGCTTAAATGTTCTACATAGAATGTCATCATGTGAAGTTGTACCCAGGACTGTAAGGTATGGACAGAATTGTAGTTGGTGTATATGTATTGTTAAAGTAAAAAATATTCTCTCCCCAAATACTTATAATCTATGTAAGGAACCTTAACTGCAAAAACATTTAGTTTTTCTAGTCAGTAGCAAAAATAACCTGTTTAATTGTAAGGGATATACATGAATTATGATGAATTAATAATTAGATTTTGGTACACAAACCTACACAAACATGATGGAAAAATAGTAAATAGAATGTAGGTCCTTTAATACAGTGGTCCCCAACCCCCGGGCCGCGGACCGGTACTGGGATTCACAAAAAAGAAAACGGGGATGTTACCGTGTTCTGTTGTCGGCTCGTTGTTATGAAAATGCTGTTAATAAAACTGCGAGTACACATTGGATTTAGGTTTATTACTCCATTTTAAAGAGACCCCATTATTATATTTTTAAAATATCCCCATTTTTATGCGTATCATTTATTTGTATAAATACGTATATTTATCTGCCACTCCTTAAAGGCCGGGCCGCGAAAATAGTTTCTGATATTAAACCGGTCCGTGACCAAATAAAGCAGATGACATGCCATGGGCTGGTATCGGTCGGGGGGGTCATTTGGTACCGGGCCGTACAAAAAGACAGAACAAAATGCAAATATTTTTTGGATTATCAGAGTCTGAAAAATCTTACAGTCTCATGATACGGCACATCAAAAATTTAGCCCACAAGCTAGCAAAACTGAATAACAAAACAAATGTAAAAAATATTGTTTTACATTAAACTGGTCCATGGTGCAAAAAAGGTTGGGGGCTGCTGCTATAGAGAGAACAAAATTCCTAGAGAGGACTTCTGCTATTAATGCAACCACGATTTGCTACTCTGGACACATTAAGCACCCATTCATTTTTCAGTAGTGGGCTTGCTTACTTTTGAGCTAGCTGCTATTTTACTGAAATAATTCATCAAATATAAATTCCCTAATAACTACTAATGACTAATAATATTCATTTCTGATGCTGAACTTCATGTCTGTACATCTGTACAGAAATCAATTGGTAGGAAAAATGTATTTGAAGTAATCCATTTTTGCAGTTTACTGTGTAATATTTGTTTTAAAGTATGGTTATAACATTTCAGTTCTTATAATATTTTCTATATTTTGTTATATGTGTTTATGTATCTACCTTTTTTGAGTGCTTTGCGTGCACTTCATGTATTTTTTGCAATAGATTGTTCTGTTTACACAGTTTCTCTGCTGTAGAATATTCCTGTGAAGCCCTTGGATTTGCATTCCTTCTTTTTATTATTATTATTAAGATCAAGCACTAGAAACCTCCTAATACTGCAAGTGGATAAAAGTGTAGCTGAAAATGAGGGAGGTTTTTAAATGAGAGCTGATTTGTATGTAAAAGCATATCTTTCCATGGATACTGCTTTAAAGAACAGTTACGCAATGCATCAGCGGCCACTTCTCTTATAAAAAAATAAGTACATTTATTACCCTTTCTCGCAGGCCTTCAACACAGCATGCATTTTATATGAAGAGACTGTCATGCTGCAGCGGCAGCCCTTGGAGAGCACAGTCCATGAGAACGCCTCGCACATGTCTCCCTGAGTAAAAAGCGGCGTGGTTATTGCGTCTATGAAGCGGAGCCATGTGAAACATCAGGGTGTCGGTGACGGCTGAATAAAAAAAGGTACAATTTCCAGCTACTGGACTGAACTGAAGTTTTTATATTCTATAATACAGCGCCCGTTTAAAGAACCCAAAGGAACTCGTATCTTAAGAACAGCAGAAACGAACATGGAAAGCCTTTTTCCTGGACCACAGCCACTGACAGATGGACTTACTTTAACAAGGCTAAATGTGTATTACATACACACATTCACTTCACGCCCACTGTTTCATATGAACCTCTTCTGGAACGGTGACACACGCCCATTTGGAGAGGATTACATTCGTTCTACAGTTAAACATGAAAGACATACCACGCTTTCTTCAATATAACACGTCACACTAGTCCTTTAACGCTGTCTTTTTTTTTTTTTTTTTTTTTTTAATGCGAGAAGTGGCAGCTGAGAGCAAAGCGGTCCAAATATTTCCTTAAAAGTTGAATAAACATTTATTATTTCCCACCAATAAACTACGAAGACTGAGCAGATGCGTCGAATGTTTGGCCTTAAAAACTTCACGGTGCTCTCATTGCCCGAATCTTGCATTCGTTATTTTTTCTCGCAATAAAACAGTCTCAAAACAGCACTAATATTTTTATTATACTAATTGCTGCCTCGAAATAATGGGCAAAACTGTTTGTGTGTAATATAATCCCTGGAAAAGGCTTAAAAGCTCAATGAATTATGAGTAATGAAGAAACCAAGTGTGTGTTTTGGCTACGGATCTACAGGATCTAAAAAGAAAGTATGTGTGTGTATGTGTGTGTGTGTGTGTGTGTGTGTTTCCTTTGTACGTTTTCAGTCCAAATTGTCCTGTGTACATTTTTAATAAAGTCTTTTGCTACATTCAAACTCAGTATAAAAGTCACTGAACTTGGTCGGCCCCTCTGTTCCAATTGGCAACTGTCCAAAGTATTACAGATAGTGCTGTAAGCACTACATACAAAACACACTACAAATCTCAAGCTACGTATGTGTGTAAGAGTATGTATATGTGTGTGTGCTGTAGCTGAACTGCAGACTTTTAACAGGTTGCTCATTTCCCATCAGCCCCAGCTCTACCCAGGCGTCCACTGGGCCTCTGCTAAGCTCTTTCAGCCGGCCAATAAAGCACATAGCACCCAGGTGGCACTCCAAGACAGAGGCCAGTCACAGATCAAGTGCTCTGATGGGGCTAATGAGGATGAAAGTGGGGGGGACTTGAGTCTCCCCCCACATCTATTGCTAACTATTAAACCCCAAATGGCAACATGTAGAGGTTTTAATATGTAGACCCCCTTGGATTTAGTAGCCAATTTAAATGTCTGTGAAAGGGAACCTGTGCTAGAAGCTGAATAAAAGAGAACTTCGTTGTTTTCATGCCATTCCAGACATGTTAGAGCTCCACCACGCTAATGGTCTGGGTTTCCATCATCGCTAGGAGGGCTTTACTTAATTGGGGAAAATATTTTCTGACAAAGTTCTTTACGATGACTGTGTAACAAGCCATACATTATACAGTTAGCCAAGTTAGTCTGAAACACAATACAGCATTACAGCAGCGATAAAGCTTCTCAGTTCACATCTGGTGCGCTGATAGCAATTCACTTCGTCTCGAGAGCACTTCCTGCGGTGCATGAGCCGAATTGTAATATGATACAACTGTATCACCAGCAAAATGAAACATACCTTCAGTCACTTAAAAAAACGGAATCCGAAACAAAAGCCCGGTGGAACTGCTGTGCAAATAACGTCAAAAAAAAGAAAGAAATCTGAGCGTTCCTGATTTGTGAGGGATTATGAAACAATGCTTAACACAAAACATGAGAAACGAGCCACTGCCAGCTGACCTCGAGCCATTTGGCCGCTCGTTTATATATTTCACAAAACCTACCCAGGCTCTTAGGCATGACTTATTCATTCTGCCACTGGCAAAACACCAGCATACAGAATTATACTCTTATTCCATCCAGCAGCGTCTCAATTAGACTGGCATACGATTGCTGTTCACATCAGTGCTGTATACGTTTGGCCACAGACCTGTGCAAAGTAAACGTTTCCTGGAAACCAAACAAAGACCTTAATAATTGAATGAAAAAGTGCAGTTACATCATCTGGAAACTTCAATATTTCTTGTACGATGTGTCATAAAGAAAAACAAATCTTTCTCATATTCAAGGCCCTTTCTGACACTAATCCAATAACACCACAGAACTTTACGAGCGCTGGCATTTTCCATGGTTGAAAGATGACACAAGAGGAAAGCTTCCAGAGCTGGCTGTAATGAAACAAAAGCATATAGGCTTGAGAACTCATCATGCAGGAGCCGTGCGATTTCAAAAGCATCGCCTGCAAAAAACTAAATATAACATTCAGACCTGTTTATTAGATAGTGTGCTGATAAACGCTTAATTTCTCAACAGCTCAACAAGATCAGAGAGAGGAAGCGAAAGTCAGAGTGAATTCTGCTTTGAGCACTCGTTGACAGGAGGCTCTTAACACTGCAGTGCTCTTGGGAAGCAGACCACAGGTTTGTGGGCTCGAACGTAAGCAGGCAAAATCAGATAAAACTGCTCAAAATATCCTGCCTCATGCTGACGATAGAGAAAGTGAGGGGTTCCTGTCAAGGCTTTACTTATTGGCACATCACTTAACATAGAATATCGATTAAGAGTTTAAACAAATATGGTATTTTTATTACAGATTACAAATTGTGGACAATGTAAAAAAAAACCGTTCATGGGTATGAGTGGAACAGCCTGTCACCCTCAACATGGCAGATTAATTATAAGATATGCCTTCTTTCAAGCAAAAGAGCCGATCAACTTCTTGACAAGATAGAAATATAAGATGGAAGAAATGATACAATAAAGGAAGCCATAAAAATACACCAAAATACATTTCTAAATAGGTAACTTGCCTATCAGTTTAGATTTGACAAGCGTTTCCCCACAAAAACATGTTCCTAATCAGGAAATATAGATACAGAAGCCTATTCCCATACAACCACACATTTATAAGCAGGCCTTATTTTATCCTGACACGATTTTGATCAAAAAATAATACTATATATTTTCGCAAGTCCCACAACATAGGATAGAAATCTGTGAAAAATATAATTTTTAATGTAATGATGAAATTATTCAAGCAATTCCAAAATATATTTAAAGAACGATGTGATGCAATTGAATGTGTAGAAAACAAGAAATCAAAGCTTCTAAAAGGTTCCACGTACCTGTGGACTGAGGCTGGGTCCGAAGGCCATGGTGGAGGAGGGTCCAGTCATGGAATGGTGACCCATGGGGGAGCTGATGACAGGAAAAGGTGAGGCGAGGCCGTTGATGGGTGAGTGGAGCTGACCCGGGGTGGAGCCCATGGAGGACGGGGTGAGGAGGGACGGGTGTAGTGTGTGGGGACCCAGGGGCCGGTGACCTGTCGGGGAGCTGAGAGGAGAGGAGGAGAGCTGGCCTGATGAGTCTGAGGGAGAGAGAGAGAGATGAATAATAAACATGCCTGTACACTGATTATTGCTGGACAGTTATTGTATGGGTTATAAAGGTTATTTAGCAATTAAAGCAATACTCCTTTAGGAATACACGCCCCCCCCCCGCACCTTAAAGGTAGATTACCAGGACCAATAAGTTGTTACAGTTGTTAAATTTGTAAATTAAGAAGCATATATGTATGACCTCTTTCCCAGAGTGAAAAGTTACTACATTTATTTATTGTTACTACATTAAAACACTTATTTAATAGGTTTGTTCAAGGAACACAGCAACTCATTTCTATTATAAGTTACATGTCAGTCATGAATGAACAGTATTTTAAATTCCATATTACTGTTTATGTTAATCAATGGTGCTATACAGATGTGGCAAGACTACACAATAAAAAAAACACTTAAAAACACAGTAATGCTGTTTAGGAAAGTTGCGCCATTTAATCAAAGAGGGCCTTATCTTAGAGTTATGTGTTTATACGTGCACCGCTGTACTGTACAGAGCACAGTACTATTGATTATGTCATATTCGATAACAACATGGACTTCAGACAGGACGTGATTTTTGTACTGTGTTATGAAACTACACAGCTTCTGCACTGTTGTTTTAAAATGCAGAAACAGTACATATTAGGTAATGAAGTGACAATATAAAAATTTGCTTTTAGTATTTGTCCAGCAAAGTCCTAAAAGGTTTAGAGGTTCCTCATACAGAAGGTTGTGGGCTCGAATCCCAATTGCTAGTTTTACCACAGAGGCACCCTTGAGCAAGGAACTGTCCCCACACACTGTTCCCTGGGCGCCCCTTGTTCTTGGCAGCCCCCTGTATCACTTGGTGAATGGGTTAAATCCGGAGAAAGAATTTCACATTGTTCACACTGTGCTGTGGTGTGTTCACTCGTGACTATAAGAGTTAATAATACAGAAATAATCAATTCATTAACATAACAAGTAATGTTAATAACTACTCATGGAGTAGTTATGGTCAAGGAAAAGAACCTGAATATGGAAAATACATTCGCTCTCTTCATGTGCCAACAAAGCAAAGCAGAGCACAAACATTGCTTCCAAAGGACGAGGTCAATGTCCAGATGGTATAGCTCCACAATGGTTTTCCCCTCCCCTTATTGTTATATTGTTTAAGAGAGAGAAGGAAAAACATGAGCGTAGCTGTGTGATGTGGAATTGCGACACTGGGTTGAGTGAGATAACTAAGTTAGACTGACCATGATAACAGACTACTGCTTTTACGGTATGGCTTCTAAAATAATGAATCGTGTTCTTTGTATGGCTTTTAATTAATCCCCCCCCCACCTTCCCAAAACACTCCCATACTGTGACTGGACACTACTCGCATTACACCACAGTCTATGAGAAGTTATCTGAAGTATGAAACATTTCGAGCCTGCACAGATTGTTACTTTATACACTATTAATGCTAGGTTGGATGGCTGCCAGGAGCTGTTGCTGTCAACTGAAAAGCCCCGCTGACTGTCCTCCAGCCTTTCTGAATGAGTATGCAAAGCATGTCTGAGCATTACACCTAGTGCACGTATACACACACATTCACACGTACACACATACACCTCAGTTTATGGCTAAATGAGTGCAAGCAATTACTCAAATCATTTCAAAAATAGTTTGCAGACAGGTAGGATATATGCCGATGCCACACTATTCTTTTCTGAGCACACTATGAAGGTCCAGAAGAACTCATTTTGGGTTCAATTTTGATTTATCTTGGGATGCAGCAATAATGAATTCTTCATGGTTTAATTCAGAATTTTTTGTCCCCAAATTGACTGATGGGCAACTTTCTAAGTCTTTATTCACCCGAAGTGAAGACACACAAAACTTATATACTCTTATATATATACTCTTATATACAGCAAGCCCGAATAGACGCAAGTGAACATGAATGGTATTTTATATAATTAAGTAATGTAGAGTGGTAGTAGCCTTGTGGGTAAAACACATGGTTGTGAACCTAAAAACCTGAAAAGTTGCAGGTTGAGATCTCCACTCTCTACTAATATGTTTTAGACCAAGCTCACTGCTTAAGAAATTTGGTGGAATTCCCCTGTAGAGCAATGGTACTAGGTCTGACCTCAAATTCGATAGACTGATTTGCTTGTTTATGTTTAAGTTAGTGTAGTTCTCCACCTACACCTGCATACAAACCACTGTGATGTTTCAACACCTTGTCTAAAAGTTCGTATTCGCACATGGAGATAGCATACAGAGTGTGTTTCTCTGCCTTGCCCGTATCTCCTACTGATCGCGAGCTCTCAGCCCTCTAAGCTGTCAGCGCTCGCCCAGCACTGTGGAAACTTTTTAAAACTCTCAGACTTGTGCAGATCTCCGCGAACCTGTCTTGGCATCGACTCACTGCTGGCCCTCAGCCAAGTCTTCACTTTGCTGCAGGAATTACACATCTTGTGGGTACAGGTAGCGCCGCACAAACGTGTGCATTCACACAGATGGTGAATATAAACAGTCATCGTCACAGAGCTCTGAATCTCTTCTGTATCATAAACACGACGTGGAGGAGCTCATTAGCCTCCACGCACTCCATATAAAGTGAACAACCGGCATTCAAGTGCTACTTTCAGCCTACAGACGTGCTGACAGATATGATGAATGGACAGGGCTGGGCAATATGGCCAAATGTTATTGTAATCGTGATAAATGACACCATTATTCCCCTTCTGAGTTGGTCATGGATACAGTCAGTACACATAACTGCACCACCACACAATACTGAATGAGAGCATCACAAAAACAAAGCTAGACAACCTAAGAACACTGGCAAAAATCCCACACTGTCTAATTTAGGTTGGAGTTTAGATTAATTACACAATGTTTGCAGTATGCAGTTTGAAATGCTACACTACTGAGCTGAACTGAAAACTAGCAGGGCAAAAAATTGATCTAAGGTGATGATGTCATGTATCACAATGATACATGACAAACTCTAAATAACCTCCTCTAACTTTTCAACAGTTGCTACAAAAGTATGAACTTATGGGTGATGCATGATATTTATGAAATGATTTTCAAATGCTGATAATATTAGGGCTGCACGATATTAGGAAAACATGCGATATGCGATAATGTTGTTGAGTGTTGCAATGCCGATATCACATGCGATAGGTAAGTAAAAACTTAGCCTTTATAGTGTTAATGTCTTTCTGCTTTGCATTTGCTGGTAACATAGACTCCAGACGCTGACTAGTCTATGCAGAAATGCAATATTTCCAATCCAACATGTTTTTTTTTAAAGAATTTACTTAAACAGAGCATTTAACGCCGCCCATAAAAAATCTAAACGATTGAACATTGCTGAAAATATTTTTTAAATAATTTTAAATCTTAA
>JBBPDB010000011.1:13361986-13374796 GCA_037974465.1 Brachypetersius altus
TAATTAATCGGTTATCGGCAAGTAAGGACCAACCTAACTATCGGTATCGGT
Source organism: Brachypetersius altus (assembly GCA_037974465.1). Taxonomy (NCBI): domain Eukaryota; kingdom Metazoa; phylum Chordata; class Actinopteri; order Characiformes; family Alestidae; genus Brachypetersius; species Brachypetersius altus. The sequence goes on from JBBPDB010000011.1 coordinate 13,362,038, forward strand.
AAAATTCAATATCGGTCGACCTCTAAGTCTAATGCGGATTTTTCTGAGAACCGAGCTGCTCCGTGTCTGGTCCTCGTATCCGACCAAGAGTTCTAGCAGCGTATTTGTGGGCATATTTAGGGTTTACACTATAAAAATAGGCGTTTTTAGGTATTTATTTTCCAAAACACATCGCAGATTTTCACTATACGAGGATGCTCTTGGAACGTGACCCCGCAAAAAGCTGGGGTTTACTGTAGACTCTTTTTAACAGTGATCATATTTTGATTCTTTTTCAAGTAATTTTGATCCATTTGGTGTATTGAATGTCTTTAGCGGTAATGGAGTAGAAATCAATTTGTTTCTCTAAAGAAGCTCCAGTTTAACTCTGAATAGGCAGCTTTGGTGATCTCAAGAATCAGTGTTTAGGACTGATAAAGTCAGTAAAGAAGGCTGTAATATTTGTTGAGTGCACTAAAATACTGCTTTATTCTTTGTACAAGTCAAAGATGTGGTCGTCATGCTTAAACCATTGAAGTACTGTGCCTGTTAAACTCGTCGATAGACTTTAAATATAATTAAACAATTATAAAATCATCTAGAAACACAGTCTGAGAGTCAAAAGCATCATAGCTTGCGTTACAAATGTGATTGAATTCCCTTTTTTGTTTGGTTCCCAGGAGAAACCAGGCGCATTCTGAGTGTGAATCCCACGTATGACTGGACGTGCTTCAGCTATGCGCTGCTGAATGTGTCGCCAATGCAGGTGGAGTCGTCTCCCCCCATGCCCTGCCCCGAACCCTGCAACCAAATCAAGACCTGCAGCCAGTGTCTCGGCTCCCGCGGCTCTGACGGGGGCTGGCAGCACTGTGTATGGAGCATGGCTCTGCAGCAGGTGAGCGTGCACAGATAAAGGGTATTTTTAGTCCAGTATAACATCTGTACATCTGTACATCATGTGCATACACTGATCAGCCATGACCACCACCTAATACAGTCAACCCCATGAAATTTGTGGGGGTTACGTTCCAAGAGCGGACGTGAATTGTGGAAAAAGCACCTTTACTTTAGCTTAGTACATTACCCTTAAAATAAACGTGAAGCTTAGCGTTACACGTGGCAAACTGTTCTGATGCAGAATTCTGGCTGGGCAATTTGGCCTAAAATCAAAATCTCGATTAATTGAACATTTTACTTAGATTACGATTAATGAACGATTATTTTATTTATTTATTTATTTATTTTGCCCTCATAGTTCACTGACAAGTTGCTCAGTTGTCTCAGTGTTTAAGCTCTCCATGCTCGACATGTCGGCGGAATAACGTAACATAACGGAGCGGGATCACGTGACTCCACACGCGGTAGTGTTTTAAAGGGAAAGTTATTGAAATAATCGACCTGGAAAAATTTGATCGATTATAGGTTCTGAATGTCGATTTCGGTTACTTTGTGATTAATCGCCCAGCCCTAGCCTCATAACACAACTGCCTCATAACACAACTGTAAAACCAAGTCTGGCCATGTTTAATTTTGCTCACCAGTTTGACATTTTGTTGGCATGATAATATTCCAGAAATGTCATAACTTTCATGATATCATAGCATCAAGCAAAAAACAGACAGGAACCTGAATGAGTAAAGCAAATGAAATATGAACATCATCACTTTCACATGTGTTTAATTGAACACACTGCATTGGCATTATCCTTGAACAGGCTTTAGTGGGGGGTCTTCAAAGGCCAAATATCTTGTTTATAAAAAAATCCTATAAATAGTAGACTTTTTTAGGCTCTGTTTAGTTTACAGCAGTTGTTCTTACAGGGTTAATGCGACTGGGGATCATGGGACATTTACCAAAAAAGTTTTGAGAATACTTTTGGTGGAGAATGTGAAACACATAGCTGTCATGTATTTTGGGTGTATTAAAATGGACGGAGTAGTGGCTTGCAGGAAAAATAATGTGCTGGAAACACGTTTGATCAGTATTCTGGGAAAGTGAGTTATGGACTAATTGCACAATCATAGAGCTACGTGAAATGGACACCACACCAAGCCTGTTCTCTAAAAAAGTATGATGGAGTGAAGAATAAAGAACCTGTGATGGGATTCAGGCTGAAAGGGCATGTTACTGTTAGCTCTGCATTTGTCACATTTTCCGCAGTGAAGGGTGGCTTTGCAACAAAACAGATTAAATTATCTGTTTAAACAAGTGTTTGCTAAGTGACAGGCATGATATTGAAGCATCAACCTCCTCACTCAGTCTTGAATACACATACATAAACCAAACAACTGAAACTGCAACATTGCCTAGACTTAATTGTCTTAACTATGATAAATACTGTACAATGAAATGCTATTTGGCCATATTAATGTATGAAAAGTTGAAGGCGTATGCCAGCCCACTGCAGGGCCTCATCTTGACATACATATATTTCATATGTGCTGGCACTGATGTAGTTATGGACTACGGGCTAGAGGACCCTGGAACTGTGAAGTGTAACACTGACTGTGCTGATCGGGGTCCTGGGCAAGGTTTACCTAAAACAAGCCAAAAATTGCAGTATTGCCTGTTTCATTTTAAGAAGGAATTCTATAATAACTCAATCAAATTGAATTCTAAAACAGGAGTATTATATAAACAAGGTATTGGATTGCCACTAGCAGCAGAGGGTTGGTAGAATATGGACCTCAGTTCAAAAAATTCTGTGGGTTTACATTTTTGTTGGAACCCTTGAAGGGATAGAGGGTCCCATCACCCTTTACTATTCACTTATGGTGGTTGGAATGTGCCTAATTTGTCTTTGAGTAACTTTTGCCATGCAGAGAGAGAACAGATGATTTATACGTCTCCACAATTTGTTTTGATGAACATTTTTCAAGGAAGCTGTTCATCCAGTAACTATATTCCTGTTTTTCCTAGGGGTAGTACTTCACAGTTCACAGTGTAAGAACTCTTACAGTGCTTTTCTTTGGACACTGAGTTGCCAGTTATTTAGGTAGGTTGTATCTACACCTATTGGGCATTTTACCAGGGACGATTTGTAAGGCATACAGTTTGTGACCCTGCTCTACCCTATCCATCAGGGAAGAAGGATTATCACGGGCCACCACTGACCAGATAATATTTGGACAGTTTTTAGATGTTATCCTTTTATGCAGCGAAAGGGAATCTTCCATCAATGCAAAGTGATAATCTGTACCTATACAGTGAAATCTTTCAATGACTGATGGCTACTTATAAAAGGGGAGAGCATAGGGTCTTTCAGTGGATACTGAAAGGGGATGTTTCCATCCTTAGCCAGCTTGTTAACTTGCAGTCTCAGCTGTTCCAACCTGTCACACTGGCTGGATGCTTTAGATTCCCAGGCTGCGAGTTCCTCTCATCCTTGATATGTATTTCTGAAGGTTTTCTTTGCAGTGGGGAGAGCTAGTCCCAGGGAGACAAATGCTGCTTTTCCGAGAACCTTTAAAGTGAAGGAGATAATCCGAGGCTGAGCATATATATAATATAATCATTAAAATAGCTCCACAAAGGGACAGGGTGGAGCTTTCCCAATTACAGAACTTTACTCTCAATCTCAAAGTGTTCCCTTGACTGAGGGGGCTCACATGAAAATAAAGAATCTCCCAGGCATTTGCCAGTTAACAGATGCTATTCTTAAGTAAGGAAGCAGCTGAAGTAGGTGAGATGGGGAAGAGCGACTGGTAGACGCCAGTTGGATGGTCATTCAGCTACAGTATGTAAACCGAAGGTTCAGTAACACGATACAGTTACATCATCACACTTTTTATTCATGTAGTACTTTTCCCATGCTCAGGAATGCTTTACAATCATATACTTTAACAAAAGACAATACATGTAATGAGGCAAGGATGTGCTGGCCATCACCAAAATGCAAAACTACACACTGAAAACAACAGTATGGAGAAAAAAAAAAAAAAAACTTTGTGCATGGAAATCATAAATGCACAATTCCTGTCTTGCTTCCTGAGTCAAACCACAATCATCCGGACCCTGTAATGATGAAATGAATCAAATCCTTCTGGTTTGTTTCTCTAGGGTTTTTGCTGCGTATACAGAATATAGGTAGAACTTCTATAAACTGTACTGCTTCTGAAATGTCCCTGTGTATCATAAACATTTGAATTAAACTTGTCCATAAAACATTTAATAGAACAGCATTATCAAGCTTGTCAAGCCTGTACCTTTTTAGGGACATTGGTTTATTTTTGTATTGATGCTCAGGTTTCATGAATTTAAATAAACTGTAAGACAAAGAATGTAAAAGTATAGTGATTTGTATTCAATATTTCTTTTACTATAATGCACGAAATCATATTAAACAGTATCAATAATGCACATTATTTAAGTATTAATGATATCCACACCCTGAATATCATACATTTTGTGGCATAATTCATGATTACATAAATAATATCAAAACAAAAACTGTCATGACGCTCACTTTTAGTTGGAATTAACATTTATATAAATGCACTTTAACTGATGTCCTAATGTCACAGAACCTTTTTAAAAGCCTCCTTATGGCATTTTTAACAATCTTGGAAGAGAAAAATAGAAGAAAGAAATAAGTCTTTGTTATAGCAATATTATGATACTGCTGAGTTGTAATAATGAGCATGTCCAGCCAATGTCAGAATGAATCTCACTTATTACTGATCTTTTTACTTGGAGAGTTGAGTGGAAATGGGCTAAATGTAGGGTTCAGCTTTGAACAGTCATATAAAACCTACTTCACATTAGAGTCAGAAATGTCAAAAGACTGGCCTGGTTTCTAGATATACCACCTAGTGAGAGTTCAGGCAGTTGCTTTCTCAAGAAGATCCAGCCTGTGTTAGAGTACAAAGCCTTAATTTGTGACACAAACATAGGTCTCTCCACTGTTGTAAGATCACATTGTTTTAGATATATGAGCAACTTGGGAGCCTTTAGTGTTGTCTCATTTTGTAGCCATATTTCATTCCTTTATTATTTCAACTGGGGCCATTGGGACTGAATTCATTTATGAAGCATGGAAGCACATTCTCATACCTAAAAACATTAAAAGGTCTTAAGTGATTAACAATGCATTACATGGATCAGCATCACCCTTGGTGTGAGGAATTTTTACCTGGCAAAACCAGAAGATTAATGATTGAACAGCCATGATTGTCCAGATCAAAGCATTTTACAGTGAATTAGCTATGCATGGCTGGCAAATGAATTTTTAACTTTGTCATTATGAAATTAACAGCTGAGAATGTGACAGAAAATTGCTTGTTATAGCATCATCCCCTTTTGTTGTAAAGCCAATTCCTCTGATGATTCATACACTCAGAATCCTCATAAAAAACACAAATCGCTTGGGGGAGTGCAAATTGATCGCAAGGATTCATAAGAGAGGCAGTTTAATCCGGTCAGATTTGTTATTCATTTGATCACCGAACTCTCAGGCCAATGGAAAATTTTGATGGTGCTGGAGAGGTGCCCAAATACCTCGATTGCTGTCAGATGAGCAAGAAAGTATGGGAGACATAACATGGGATAAACACTTGGAGCCCTTGTTGGAAGTAAAACCCAGGGGCCTATCAATCACTGATGATGGCTTGTAAGATATAGTGAACCATTCAGCATGCTGAAGGTGCTGAAAGGGAACTGAACTAGGTTCAAGTGAGGCCGAACAAGTGAACCCACCTGTTGTGCATTCCATACACAAAAATAAAAACAATACTGTAAAACATTAACTACTTTCAACAGCAAGTTTAAAATGGAATCATAAAAGCTACAAAAGGCCACAGAATTGCATGCTATCAAATGGAGACAAGTCTGGGAATCATCAGTTTGATGTAGGCTTGTTTTCAAAAAAAGTTGTGTACATGGTTCTCTTACTGTGTGTGTGTGTGTGTGTGTGTGTGTGTGTGTGTGTGTGTGTGTGTGTGTGTGTGTGTGTGTGTGTTTGTGCACCAGGGCCAATGACTTCTAAAAAAGAAAGTATCAGGGGAAGGAGGCGAATGGCATGAGGCCATGAGTGGGAATGTGCACCAGATCAAGAGCACAAGTGTTAGCGTGTCAATCTCACTCTGACTTGCTGCAGACTTGCGGTGTGAAATGAAACCACAGAGATTGCTGTTAGAGAAAGTTTATCAGGCCAGCACAAATAACCAGGGCCAGTTGGGGATCTTGCATGACTTCAAAATATTCAGACTGAACTATGAGCATTTGCACAGCAGGGCTTTGAAAAGGACTTAAGGTTCTCCATACACTCTTAGAAAAAGGGATATTTGGAACAGTGCCACTGAAGAACCACTTTAATTCAGGAACCATTGTTCGTAAATGACAAAAGTGTGAATATATATTTTTTTATGTTTAAAAAACCTCAGCATAATGGAAAGTTTCTATAAGAATAAATGTTTTTTTCCTGGAGCCATACATCTAAGGAAACACCATCAAAGAAGTGTATTTTAATGATCTCTTCAAGTAATTTTTACAGTGCTGAAGTGACAGAAAATGGTGCGTTTATGTGTAGTCATTATAAAGGAGGAGAATGTTCTCTGGTTGAAAAAAAAATTGAAAAATGCCCTCATATCTCAGTATGGCTTCTACAGGGAAGTCTAATCTAGAAGTGTAAAAAGTTATATAAGCAGTCCTTTTCAACTTTCATATGAGATGTGTTATTTTGCATGCATGTATATTGAGAGAAATAAATACTAACTGTGTTTTCTCTTGTGTTTCTCTTTCTCTTTTCCCCACCTTGATGATTGTGCTGGCTATTCCCATGGTTGACTTTTTCACTGTGGCTCAGGTATGTACAATTTGGCTAATATCTGGGACAAAAAAGATGCAGTTCAACTGATGCGAAACATGTACATTCTGTATTAGTTCTGCATGGCTGCATAAATTTTGTGAATACTACAGAACTCAAAAATATTCTAAAAATCCACAGCAAGATGTGGTAATGTGAATATTATTGCTTGTGCAGTTAAAACAAACCCCAGCTGAGAAAAACTCACCCAACTCAGACATATTAAAGTAAACGGGTGCGTAGTCCACATAAACACTCCAATTCTCATCAAAGGCCACCAAATCCCTGGTGGAAATGGAGCATGAGACTTTGAAGTATCTGTAACATCACCAGCTTTGCTTGCAGACATTTCCGTGTAGTGAAAGATGGAGGCTTATATTGTACTCCGAGCAGATGAAAGTGAAAAATGAAGGAGGAAAAATGAAAACTTACCACAGAAATGTTTGCTGGAACAGTACTGGAATCCTCTGGGCCTTACGTGTTCTTGGTGCTTGTACAGCACGCAGTTTGTGCTCTGGCCCTCAAATGAAGTACAAATGAGGTGGGCATTGACAACAAATTCACATTTCGCAGCTCCTGTGGTGAACAAGTGTTTTCTAAAATAATAACTTTGATTTATACAACTACACGGCAATGGCAGAGGCTTGAGTGAATGAGTGTGTTCTGCTGTGCCACAGATTTCTCTTAAGCATTTGATCTTGGAGAATTGCATGGAGAGGTGAGTTGGTCGTAACAAACTACAGCAAAAAAAATAAAAATAAAAAATGTGCCAGCAACAAATGCAACAAGGAAATGGCAGCAAAACAAAGGAGGAGGGAAAACCTCTGAACACAAAGCAAAAGACAAACTATAAAGGCAGCTTAAGTATTACATTTGAAAAAATGAGGAGATAAATAGCCATGAATAGCCATTTTTATACCCAGATATAACATGTATGCTGAATACTCATTCACTTATTCTTCTGCTATTGCCGCATAGATGTATAAATCAAAGTTATTAGGAGGAGCTGTGAAAAATGAACACTAGTTCACACTAGTTAATCCTGATGACATGGTAAAAGAGTTCATTATATTCAAGAAAAATATCCATATAACACTGAAATAATGAGATTTCTAAACATTCCAAAATTCAGAAGAATTTGAATCAGAAGTGGTTACTTTTCACTCAATTTGTTCTTTTAAAATATTAAACCAATAGCACCTAGATAGGCAGAGTACGCAGAGTTTGCAATGCATTTTAAAACTCCTCTGCAATCATCTCCCTGCAGAAGACTGTTGAGCTTGAAATGTGCTGCAAATGCTGTCAGTGAACTCTGGAGTTCTTTGTTCTCACATAAGTGATGCACTTTCCTTGCAAATTAAGTGCTTCCACTGTAATTTGTATTAGACTCAGAATAGTGGTTTAATCCAAGATTAAATCCAAGCCATGTTACTGGGATGTACTGCCAACCATTCAAGAGGTTCTCGATACACAAATTCCACACAATCTGGAACTAAGCTCTTCAAGCTGCTCAATAAGGTCATTATGAGAGATGGATGTAAATCGCATGATCCTCCATGATCTGACATACAATTGCAGTTTAAAGCCATGTGTGGTCTCTGCCTATTTTTAAAGGAAACAAAATAGGAGCTATTAAGAACTGACTTATGCCTAAACAATGCTGAACACTTGATTCTGATTCTATAATGTATTATCTGTCTGTCCAAGAGCCAGTGTGCAGTGTTTCACATTTAAGCAAGTGGCCATGAAAGCTACACAATTAAAACTAATTCCAAATAGATAAAACAGTCGGTCCCATAAGCCTGATAATACCTTGGCTCCATTATGCCAATGATGGTTCCAAAAGTAACCATCAAATGTTGGTGAGCTGTATTTTCAGGAGTTCCCTACTGACTTTGATGCTTAGAATCTTCCCCCGAGTTCTTGGCATGATTTTGACCTTCTGCTTTACTAAGGGCGCTCAGACTATCTGTTAATTGTGCCTAAGAGTTCTGTATAAGCTCCATCACAGGGCCTGGTGTTGGCGGCATGCCAGCATTCATCCCCCCACAAAATGCCTCAAGGTCCACTGGCAGGGGCACAGCCGTGCTGCCGTGATAATGGATGCCACCTGTAGGGCTTGGCCATTTACTGCAACCTTTAGTGTGCATTAGCCAGCAGGGGCACAGTGAGGCGTGTACGATGGGTACTGCCATCATAAAGCAGCCTGAAGATTTGGCATCGTCGGCACATATTTCCACCTTGGCACTGAAAGTTCTGGCTCAGGTGGATGCCAGGCTGAAAGACTCACAGCCATTTGGTGCAGAGCAAAAGGGTTGTGAAGGTTACTATAACAAACTATATGTGTGAATAGTGTCTTGTAAATTCTATGATGTTTTCTCTGGTTTATATAGGATAAAAACAGTGAGCATATGGCTTTGTTTTCAATAATAATCCTCTTTTTCTGGGACATTTTCTTCCAGCTTAAAGATTGTTATTTTCCATAATTGCAGCACTGAACATAGCTAGCTCATTGTCCTAACTGTCATGCTAGTCTGTGCTGTTGTGCGGGAATGACTAGTTATTTCCATCCACGTCTAGCAAGAAAAAACACAGCACTCTTAAAAAAGGTTCCACAAACGGATCTTTGAGTGATGCCATAGGAGAGCTACTTTTACTTCTGTGATGAACCAAACCTGATGAAGAGATCTATGTGCATTTGAAAGCCTTGAAAAGCCTTAACTTAAATATTGTAACACTCTTACCAGTTCATATATCCCATTTTCAAAAGGTTCTCTTAAAACAATACATTGAAAGGTTTTTAGAGAACCAAAACGCATTATTTTGCAAATAACCCCCTCCTGGAACCTTTATTTTTATCACTGAGGATCAATGTATGTGTGCCTCTGTCTTTGTGGATTTGTGCCAGGATAAGTGAAAAATGGAAGGTTCCTTAAAGTACAGTCCAATTAGAACACTATATAAGGTTGAAGAAATGGGGGCCATTAATTCAACAAATTATGCTCATGCAACACAGCCCTGCTCTTTCATTAAGATTAATATACTCCTTTGACATCATTTGAAGCTGAGGGAAATTTAAACCTGAAGAGCAAACAACAGACACAAAAATGTCACACTGAAAAACATTTCCGGAAAAGAGCTTCAAAAGCAGAATGAAAGCTCAGTTTCGTTCACTTATCAACAATGAAGAAGAATGCTGTCAAAGGGGATGAATTCGGTCCTAAAACAATGATATATACTCACTAAAGACACTTTAAAGGGAGCTATTTTTTTTTTACTAATTTGTTTTGTCAAAATATCCTTGAAGTAACAGCAGAGAATGTGCTTATTCTTTTATGCTATCTGCACTTGTCTCGCTTATCCCTCAAAGCAATAGATGCGAAAGCATAACCATAGTAACAGGGATTTTGATGATGTTGCCATAAAAGGTCTTTTCCTTTCATATCTGTTTCACTTGTGGAGTTGGCCCAAAGCGAATTGGAATTTCATTTTTTGCTGCCTGCACAAGATAAAGTCTTTTTTTTTTTATTACTTTTTTTATGATTTATCATTGTCATTGCTATTCATTTTATTTAAAGACACCGTTCAAGGCACTCAATTATATAAGTAAAGTAAAAAGTAAAACACATCATAAAAAATTGGGGAAACAAGCAAAGGAAGACAAATAGAAAAAAAAAATCTTTAAAGACAAATGAAAGAACATAGCATATATAAAATCAGCGGTGTAAGACAAAAAATGAGTGTATACAAGGAACATGGTCAGAGAGAGTAAATAAATAAAAACGTAGCATATATAAAATCACAAGAGCGTAAAACTAAAATTGAGTGCCGTCAAGAACTAGGTCAAAGAGAGTAGGCAAGTTTGAAGAGGTAAGTTTATAAGATATGGCTGGAAGGTTGAAAGAGAGTCAACGCTGCAGATTTCTTAGGAAATGGAGTTCCAGAGATGGGGGACAGCATAGCTAAAGGATCTAGATCCCATGGTGGACAAACGTGTGAAAGGCGCAGTGAGTGGGTTGGAAGAGGAAGACCTGAGGGTGCGGGAGGGTGTGTAGGTGAGTAAGAGGTCAGAAAGGTACGGGGGTGCCAGGTTATGAAGAGCTTTGAATGTTAAATGCTCTTAAAATCAACTCGATATTTAACAGGAAGCCAATGAAGGTTGAGAAGGACTGGGGCAATGTGTTCAATAGAGGAGGTTCTGGTAATAACATGGGCAAGCTTATGAAAGTGAAAGCGACCATTCTGTCACCCCACAGCACACAGTGTAAACAGCACAAAATTCTTCCTCTGTATTTAACCCATTCACCAAGTGAAGCAGCAGGCAGCCAGGAACACAGCGCCCAGGGAGCAGTGTGTGGGGACAGTTCCTTGCACAAACAATATTTTCAAAGTGTTTTTTTTTTTTTACTCCTTTTTACTAGCTTGTGGGCAAAACTCTTTATGTACCATCTCACGTAAATGAGACAAGCGTTTTTTTTCAAAGTAAGAGATCTTTCAGACTCTGATAATCAATAAAAAAATTTTATTCTGTCTTTCTGTGCGGCTCGGTACCAAATGACTCATGGACCGACCACAGAAGGGACCTCTGCACTAGACCAGCTGCTGCTCTCTGTGCAGGAGCTTGTAACGGAGATTGGCGATTATAGAATTGCAGTAATCAAGTCGGCATGTTACCAAAGCATGCACAAGCATAATGGTACTATTGGGTATAAGGAAAGGAAGAAGTTAATATATATGACAAGTATATCTCTGACCCAGTGCCATCTACTCTGTGTTGTTTTGTTTGACTGGCATGAGCGATAAGCAGACTGACACAAGGAGCTGGGTAAGTGATATATATGTATATATATATATATATATATAGGTAAAAGATGAGAGAATGACATAAGTCGCAACCTAAGAGCACATGAAAGTCTTGGAAGTGGAAATGATCTGAAAACCAATGCAAAGGTCAAAGGTCAGTGCTTTTGGATCTCCATGGGGTTCACAGCAGCCCAGTTCGTCGCCAAGCTTTGAAATGAGAGGCAGATCACTGTGACCCGCATACCAGTGACCCGCATACCAGCCTTGCCGCACACGCCTTCTATCGGGCACAGTTGTCGTGTCAGGTGCTTCCGTGGGACAGGTTATTTTTACTGACGTTTGAGTGTATTTTTATGTGTCTATGTTCTGTCATCTCTCTGCCATCTGTACCATGAGGTTCAGCAGCTTTGAAACACAAAAACAACACACCAGGGTCAGAGCGTCACACTCTAACTCACATACTTACTACACACAGAGCACAGCTGCATGCTAACCACAGTTCTGTCAGTGCCTGAGAGCTGCACTGAGAGCACTGTGGTGTGGCACCATGCAAGAGAAACAAGGGGTAACACTGTCTCTTTGGTGATCTTAACTATCCTATTTCTATAGTATCTCAGGTTCTGTATGACAGCTATAAGTGAGCCCAAAATTGGTGTAAATGAATGTAGATGGATATATGCTCTATTACATCTTGAGAAAAATGCAATGACAGCAACTTTGTTTATGATCAGACGTTCAGAGTTTTACCTGTTACCATGACAGCTGGGTAACAGGTTAAGTTACAAAATCAGAGTAACTTTCATTAGATCATGAAGTACTTTAACTTCCAGTTAACCAAAAATGTTGTTGCTGTTCTAACGAAAGCTTCTCTTAAATGGTAACTGTCAGAAAAATATATAATATATATGAAGATAAATATAATTAAGGATATTTAGAAAAATTTAATCTCTGTCCTCAGTAAAATAAGCTATGGTCCAGTCTAATGTTTTAATATGGGTGTTGCATCATGATATTTGGGTTAGAGCTGGCCAGTATGACAGTAGTTGAAGTGAAAGTGATCAACACACCGCTGCGCACAGTGTGAACAGCACGAAATTTAACCTCTGCATTTAACCCATTCACCAAGTGAAGCAGGGGGCAGCTACGAACACGGCGCCCGGGGAGCAGTGTGTGGG
>JBBPDB010000011.1:13374896-13385379 GCA_037974465.1 Brachypetersius altus
TTTAACCCATTCACCAAGTGAAGCAGGGGGCAGCCAGGAACACAGCGCCCGGGGAGCAGTGTGTGGGGACGGTACCTGGCTCAGGGTACCTCAGCGGTGCCTAGCGGTCTTGGGAATCGAACCTGGATTTTCTGATCGCAGGGCGAATGCCCTAACCACTAGGCTACCAGCTGCCCCAGTTGTCATTACTGTGATAAACTATGCTACAAGATGTCTCAGTATACTCAGTATACTGAGCCGATTGTGTTATCTTCAATGCACTGATCAACTGTACGTTTCATTAGACACAGGACATTGAAGTGCCATGATATTATATTATAAAATGGTGAAATTACAAGAGGATTATTTCATTAAGAAAACAAAACAAAAAAAAACAGTGTAAACAGTTGTTTCAACTTAGCTGTAAACTGTTTTTTTTAACTTAGACCAAACATAATCAATTTACCAAGACATTTTTTGGTGTTGAAATTTAATGCAGCCTGTTCCGAAACTCTAAGAAAGCAATGCTTCCTATGTCTTAAAGCATACGCCTCTGATAAAATGTAACAGCATGAGGAATTGTACATCACTGCAAAAAGAAGCTCAGTCTTGTCTTTATGCCCTGTAATAGATTACTGATCTATTTCATCTGAGTAAAAACGAATGGCAGCTGAAGAAGTGATGCTAAATAGAAATCTATGACTTTTCTGCTTTGGTCATAGGAAAGTAAATGCAACAACCACAGTGAAAATGATGAATAAGTGTACCGCTGCTTTTTTGCCTACGCATTAAATGGTTAACTCTTCATTTTGCTGTACGCTAGTCATTACTCTCTTAGTCATACAACTAAGAGAGTTTTACAGTGATGAGAAGTGGCTATGACTAATATATAGAGGGAAATGTGGAAACATGTATCTTAATAGGAGATAGTTTTTGGAAAAATGTTCTGGATGAAAAGGACATTGTACTGTATGCAGTACGACACCATAAAAGACATTCTTACATCATATTAACAACAGGAAAGCCTTACAGTTAACATTTACAGCACAGCATTAAGCACTTCACTTTTGAACACACTATGTACTATGATAGGTAATGATCCCATGCTGGATACCATTGTGGAGCATAAATTAACCTTTCTCTTCATCAATCATTTACTGCAAAGCAGTACACATAATACAGCTCTCCCCCTCCTTCAGCTATGCTCTCTGCTCCTGTAAATAAAGTATAAATGTGATCATAATTATGCTCCCTTGGCTGCACATATGAATCCTCTGGGTGTCATATTCTCTAAAGCATTAGACTGAGTGAATTAATGAATGCCTCAGGGTCGTGTTTGCTCATAGATTTATTCAGGGTAAGAGAGAAGGGGGAGGTAGATGGGCTAGTGATTGTTTACTGTGGAAATGTACACATCATGCTGTTTATGAAATGCATTGCCTCCTGAGCTGCTTCAGCAAAACAATGGATAAAGAAACAAATGGCAGAGCACAATTTTTAGGATCGAAAGAAATGACTAGTCAACAATTCTGATGCTTGAATGAACTCTGGATGTTCAGAAGCGTGCTGTCGCTGTCAGACCCCCGTACCATTACTGTTTTGGAGACGTCTCGTTGCTATAATACTTCATGTGGTATAATGCAATCTGTATGGTGGCCTACAGTGCTTGTTTTACTAATCTCGTCTTGACAAAGACGACATTATAGTTGACATTACACAAGTATTCATTGCGGAATCACAAGAAACACTTTAGATATTGCTGTGGGTCATTAAATCTGTGTAAAATGTTCATAGAACTTAGTATTAATGTTTATCATGTTCAGTTTAGTCTTGGTCTGCAGTGTGTATGTAAACTGTTGGCATGTGGCACCATGATCTTGGTTACCGGCTACACTGGGTCAAAATAACAACAAATCCACTTTACAACATACTGACAGGTCAGGTCCAAAAAGTCTCGTTAAAGTGTTAGAAAAACATTTAATGGCTTCATTAGAGTCTGTTGGTGAGCTCAATGTTTAGCTACCACTTTTTACAAGTTTTTCAGTGTCAAGTGAAGCCCACAAAGGGCCCCTTCCTCTCTCAAAGTCAACAAATACTGATATTAGCCGAGAGACTAACACTGGCTAACTTTTTATGGTTCTTAACTATAGAGAAAGTCTTTCTAATTAGGGAATAGAGTTTGTTTCAGATGCACCTACTGGTGATACAGTCATTAGTCATTAATAAAAAACACTGGCAATATAACAGACTTATATATGGTGCATTATAATAGTGTTATCATGCCCAATGCTAAGTCTAGGCTAGAAGGGAATAAAGTGGAGCAGTGGAACTGTGTTCTCTGGAGTCTTGACACTCGTTTGGAGTAGTGTGCATGATCACAAACTAAACTAAATTACTAAAAGTAATAGACCTTACTAATTCTCTTATGCAATCAAATGCTCATAACAGTATTAATAGTATCAATACCTTGTGTAAAGTCTTCCTGGAGGAATAGAGGCTATTACTATAGCAAATAGGTTACAAACTCCTTCATAAACCCTTGATTTTAAAAGAAAAACTGGATAACCAAGTGTCTACAAACTTTTTGACATAGACTACCTTTATACGAGTAGCCTGGTCTAATGCTACATTTGTTTTAAGGTTCATGTCACAGGTGACCGGGTTAACCGGCTCCCGTGAATTACCTCGGGGGAAACACCAGGCAGGCATGCAGGCATCAATGAACTCAGGTACTTTATTAAACATGAACGTGAATAGGAACAAAGGAAACCTGGCTCAAGGGCCGCTACAAACAGGACCGTGACACAAAGCATAAATGAGGCGATGGACTGATGTCTGTGGGCCACACAGACAGAACTTAAATACTAACAGACACAGACAGAAAACCAATCACAGAACTGAACCAGTAAACAGAAAACACAAAACAGGTGAAAACCAAAACACATGACAAATGAACTAAACAGACATGAACATCAAAATAAAAGTCCCCAAAACTAACTGAAAAGCAGTGACCCCTACCGGTCACTGACCGAACCGTTACAGTTCAGCTCAGAAAAGTAATTCAGCATAAACTTTTTTTTCCCTAATTTAAATTTAAATTCTAAAATTGTGCTTTTTTATATACTTTTTTGCACAATCATAAGAAGAAGCAGTTCAGGATTCATTTCACTGTGTGTTGTACTATGTGTATGTGTGTATGTATAACTATGTGATAAATAAAGAATCTTGAAACTTTGCTAAAAATGTTGATATAAGTTCATATTATATTTTTTCTGTTGACAAAGCTGAAATTCTGATCTTCAAAGAGGTTTCTCGTAATATAGGTGGGTAAAGAAAAAATGTGTCAGTTGGATTGACAGCCTCGACTGTTTCAGCAGCAAACAATTAACAGGAGGGTGTCATAATAGACAGGCTTGGAATACTCTTGAAGGTGGGTGTCGTGCTCATTAGCATGAGCATGGTCAGCTGGCCACGAGCAGCCATGCGGACGGAAGAATGTGGAATCTGCCACAGCTTGTCACCTTTAATCAGTCTTCAGGGTACAATAGTAAACAGGAATTGCAAACCTTGGAATAAGTTAATATTATATTATATAAAACTTTATATGGGCAATGACTGTTCATTTTTGGGTGCCACTGTTACTGTCCAGTTCTCATTTTTGACAACAGCTCTAACTATCATTGTCTGTGACTGGTCCATTTTGCAATTTTTCCACAGTAATTGACCATTGTTTTCGTGTGAGTTCTCGTTTCTTAAAACAGGTCACGCTATTATTGGCCACTGGTTCATTTTGGCCATTGTTATTGGCCACTAGTTGATTCTTTTTGGTACTTGTGTGACTTTTTTAACAAAAATGGCACCCACAGTCTAACCAATGTATTGCTGTTTGACTTTATGGGTCAATCTTAGGTAGCCAGACCTCAGTTCAATATTATGAGAAATGTAAAAATATGTGAAACTAAGAATATCTAGGAAACACCAAGGAATATAATCATAGCGCTAAGGTCTAGGTTTACCCCGAATGCTTGCTTATAGCATGTCGCACCTATTTAAACAAATCAACCACGAATATGAAATATTCATAAACATCAGCCTTGCTTTCGGAGCTATTTACTGTATTTAGATGTTATTTGCAAGCACTTTTGGCCGGAACATTACTGCCTGTTGTGCTCTACCAAACCTTCTGTTTATTGCTATTATCGCTCCAAAAATGGAGCTGTTGGCAGAAACTGCGAACTCAGAATAAGAGAGTTCATTTTTCAGTGTCAGCAAAGCAGGTACTTTGCGATGAAAGCACATACATTTTTAAAACATCAGTGGCATAGTGGTCATGTTGGACCACGTGGGTGGGCTTGCACAGGGATAATTGTTTTCTTTGCAGTAGAGCCGGACATCAGCACTTCTGAACAAACAGTCCTCAGCAGTAATTGGTCGTTGCACCTTGCTGCAAGTAACCTGACAGCTCAATGCACTCTAATTGATTGTGGCATGACTAAACAGGAAGAGTGCTGCATTAAATATAAGATGTTGTTCCCCTGGGGCTGAAGCTGATGGGAACATCATTGCTTCTTGCACTGAAAAGAAATGCCTATTAACAGGGTAGTAGGAGAAGGAAGTGCCACAGCACTTCTGAGTATCGAGATGAGTCCAATAATGATATTAATTACCGAGTGTTGTAAACAACTTGTTGGAAGTGTAGTCGGCAGGCTAATTTGCATCTGCTTTATTGCTGCAGGGGGGGAGGTTCAGTGGAGTGTTTACATGTAATTACTGCATGCAGCTCCTGAATGATAAGAAGGCCCAATCACTTAATCTCAGTGCTGATACAAGGATGGGCTCTTCTAGGGTAGTGGATGGATTGTTTGTTTATTCAAGCATATGAATTAAGTAGATGTTTATATGCACCGCACCATATAATTGTGTGTGTGTGTGTTTTCTTTACTTTTCCTGAATTTCAGAGGAAAAATAATTTTATGGTTAGCAGTTGGATAGATGCAGTGCTTATTTTTGTAACAAGTCTTCCATGACAATAAAACCATAGGGTTCCCAATGAGATATCTTTTCATTTTTACTTTTTAAACAATGTTCATTCCAAATGTCTTAGGTAAACAACTCTTGTCGGTGTCATTTGAACCGAGGCACTTTCAGCATGGATTTTTAACTGCTGCCTGTTGTCAGTGTCATTTGAATTGAGGCACTTTCAGCAGGGCTTTTACGTTACGTTCCAAGAGCACCCACGTATAGTGACAAACCGAGTTGTTGTGTTGGGGTAAAACAAATGCCTAAAAATGCTCCCAAAACACATTCATTTCATTTAAAACACATTACCCCTTAAGGAAAATGTAAAGGTAAACCTGTATTTGCCTCTTTTAATTTCATTTACAGTAATAAACATACAAGGCTTTAAGAATGACAAAATGAAAAACAAGAGAAACACTGAGACGATCCACGGGGGAGATTCTGGTCCGCAGCTGCCACAGATGCTTCAAATGGCAGCAGCAAGGAGAAGTAACTAATCAGAATCAGAAAACTTGATCCCAGAGGAAATGGCTTAAAAACCGTGTTGCTACCACTAGCTGTGTTAGCATTAGCAGCATTTGCTACTTTCAAACCTCCCGCCTCTAAGTACAGCAGTATTTTACCATCTCAAGATGCGCTTTCGATATTTAGAGTTATATTTTATATGAAAATGTCAAAATTAGTACATTATATTTTTCAAATTGGCACCAAAATGGAGGATATCTGCAGTTTCCGCATTATTGTGGGGATTTCTGCGTTCCATTATCAGTTAGGTTCTCCGAAAAAATCTGTGTTAGACTAAATCCACTGCTGATCTGCATAAAAGCAGGGGGTTACTGTATTTATTCTCAACCTTTTTCAGGTTTCAGTTTTGATTTTTTGGCCCAGTTAGTCAGTGTGTTCTGAATGTCAGTTTCCATTACAGCTATGGATAACTAACACTGATAATTGCAAGGGAATTTTTGTTTGTTGTATAAAAGCAAGGTTTGAGAATTTACCATACGTTCCGCATTATTAAGAAGATAATTTGTTTATCTGTAATATATGCATAAACGCAGCCCCTGAAGATGGCCTGCTTTCATACTGAAATTTCAACTTTGTGTTACTCTGTTTTCTTACCATGTGGTCTCTGAGCTGTTGGCTATGCATTGTTAAACTCAAGCTGTCCAAATAAAAAAGCAGAATTGGTAGTTCAGTTTGTGTAAGAGATTTGAACCTTGCCACATGCTCAAAAGATCACACAATCAGAAACTCATATGATCTCATAAGTTCACACATCAGCTGAAGGCCTGTTAACAGGCAAAACTCATCAAAATGTCAACAGCCACTAGAAACTGTCTTTTCTTTTTCCTCTGACAAAATACACAGAGAAGGATTTCATTTCACATTTCATTCTGCAGCCTACAAATTGGCATTAATGCATCAAACTGCTGTTGAATGAATATTCTGTATGCTGTAAAGAACAAAATAATACTGGAGTGTTGATGTGTTCACGAAAGGTCAGAGTTTAAAGCTGCATTTGGACAGCATGCTATTGTCTCAGAGTGTAGTCTGCATTCCTGTTCCATTCCATGATTACCCAATGGAACTGGGCAAATTGTCCACATGCCCTTGCTTTTCTGTGTGGTCTAACTTTTGTTACTGAGGGCCAAGTCTTTTCCTGACTTGTTTGGAGGTTTTGACAGATGAGCATTCTATTTCACAAGAAATTATTACTTTGTATGCTAGAGGGTAATGTGGCACCCCCTCAAAACCAACACTCTAAATATTTCAAGGGTTGGATAATGACTGCTTTGATAGTTGACTCTTTATTTCAGTAGTCACTGCTTACTGTTTCTTTAAGTCACATTCAAGTAAATATCTATTATATGTAATTGAGAACTAACCCTCAGACACTAAAATATAAGCCTCTTAGGCTCTTAACCTTAACATCAACCCAAAATCTAATCCTAAATCTAACTCTAAAACTGTTAATAATCAGTTTAGTTTTACCAGTGTTTTTAACCATTAAAGCATCTATTTCATCAGCTATACTTACTTAGAGGTGCATTTTATAGTTTACTGTTACACATGCCCCCTTTACCCTGTTTATCATTGGTCAAGACCACCAGTAGGTATCACTTGGGTGGCAAACCATTCTTAGCCCAGCAGTGATACTGACATGTTAGTGTGTGTGTGTGTGGGCCACTGATGATTAGGCAAAGAGGGCTAATAAATGCTGCTGAGCATGTAGTTGTAACAATGTAGACCTAATGATCAGTGTAGGTTATATGAGGTAACTATATTGCATACTGTAAAATATACTGCTCAAAAAAATAAAAGAACACTTAAACGACACAATGTAACTTCAAGTCAATCACACGTCTGTGAAACTGTGCACTTAGGTGGCAAGACTGATTGTCACTGAGAGAGTCTAGACTGTAAATCAGTGTTGCCTCCTAAGTGGACAGTTTGATTTCAGACGTGATTGTGTGATTGACTTGAAGTTACATTGTGTCATTTAATTGTTCCCTTTATTTTTTTGAGCAGTATATAATGAAACCGTCATAATATGTATAGTCTTTTCTGCATATTAGACGAATACAGTGTTGATTATTCCTGATGGCAATCTGGGCATCCTCCATCACAATTTTGTCAATGACAAAAGTTTTGGTTATGAATGTCAATTTGGCAGGATGTAGACAATGCCCTGATGAAGACAGCTCAAAAAGTAAAGTGATTTTACCTCTGTTTATTTAAGGAAATAAGATCTATAATCATGACCATGCAGTGGGTGTTAGTTGATATTGTATATTTTAATACTGGCTGAGAGATTACCTGATGCTGGAACTTCAGCAACTGCAGTTTGGTGTATGTTGTTTTACATGATTCCATCTCTAATGATATTCATGCTTGGTTTGTATTACACAGGAGAAATGGATTCAAATAGTGACTAAAGCAGAAAAAAATATTGTATTTTTAGCAAGTCAACTCTAATTTTAGTTAGAGTATTAAGGGAAGTGAATAATCCTCAGCATCCCTGTACCTACAGAAAGTTCTGCTTCTGCAAAACAAATTTTGGGGCTATTTTTATAACTTGCAAAATTCATTAAACATAAAACGTTTATCTGATGCCATTCCTTCATCTGACTCCTGGAATAGCAGGACAAGTAAACCTAGCATTACTTTGTTGCAGCCTGGTTTGATGTTTACTTGATTCAGTCCCTTCATCATGCGAGGCCTTCCTGGCTCTTTTGTTCATTATGCTTGTTTGCACGTTGTTGCTCACTGCCACAAATACCTTGATGAATCGGGCCCAGATGTGGGAGCCGCCCAAGCCATGCCAGAGGTAGATGACGTTGGCTCACATGCTGGCTCTCTGGCTCTGATATCTGCCTGAATAAATGTAGTCAGTGTTGAGCATGTCAATTATTTTCCCCTTTATAGCCAGAACTAACAGCCCACACTTCTCACATCCAGCAATTAAGCATCTCAGAACGATTGCAATTATAAGTTCTGACAGGAAAAATAAAAATTGTCCCTTTTCTGCATGCTACAGTTTAAAGGCTAATGACTCACACCAGGCTACCAGGAGCTTGAAGGCTGACTTTCAAACGACAGGAAAAAATATTGGAGCAGACAACTGAGAGATGAAAATCAGGACTGACAATTACTAACATGTCCTTGCCACAAAGCTTAACTAAATACATGGACAAAATCAGAGATGGTGTGGACACTTTGCATCAACATGGAGACAAAGTAAGAACAGCAGTGAAGAGAGTGTCGATAAGGCACTGAGAAGGCTGTACAGTTGCTTGTGCGGTCTGAGCTTTCAGCAGATGGTAAAAATTGTGATTCTATTTGTCACATGTGCAGTGTTGAAACTGTAACTGAGAGCAAGTGTGCTTTCCCATGGCATCCACAGTGCCAAATCAAGCAATGTACCAGCAGGAAATTAGTAAATGTGAAGAGCAAGTCAAGGTCCTCCTGATGAAAGAAAAGTAGTTTCTCTCTGAAAAGTAAAGATGCCAGATTGAGTTCCTTGGAACAGTGCCATAAAAGGTCCCCTACAGAACTCTTCAGTTTGTATACATGAGATGTGAGATTGAGGAACTATACTAAATGCTCAATACTAAGTAAAGATTTTTTACCTAGAACTGTACAAGGACTACTTGGGATATTTTATTTCTTTAGTGTATACAGCAGGACTCTTCAGTCTTTTGTGAAGTCTGGAGTGCACCGTGCAAAACGTTCTAATGCAGTGTAAATGTCTGGCACTTTATCTTGCTACAAACATCAGTCAGATGGTCTTGATGCTATGGGGTTCATGTCCAGCACATAACAAGGAGGGTCACACTCCCCCACTGTTTAAAAAAGACAAGACAAAAGCAATTAACCATCATGTAGACTTCAAGCATTGCCAATGTCCAAGTTAGGGCAAAATCGAAGAGAAGGAAGGCCAAGTATCATGAGAGCGGAGCTTTTTGGCAGCCTGCAGCACCCGCACATTGGATAAGGTTTCACAGTGCCCAGTTTCAGGCTTAGGTTTTAGCCAGAGTGAGAGAAGGTTTACTTAACTGTGTATGACTGCCAGCAACTTTAGTTAAATCACTCTGTACATTTTATTTGCATAGAACTCACCAAGGTCAGAAGCACAATCCACCCAAATTAATCATATTTCATTTCAGTCCTTTTCCCTCCACAGCTCTACAAGGAATTTTTCTGATCATTCCAGGATCGTAAACGTTGCTTTTGTTCAAACTTGGCAAAAAATGAATTTATGATGGGGCATTGAATTGGCACATGAATATTGAGGAATTCGGCGAATTAGAAGTGAAAAAATCCCTCTAGGTTATCCCTTGTGGTCATTCTGTTTATTTCACTACTGTCTCTGTTAGGTGTAATTCCAAAGAATGACACAAACCAAAAACATTCCGGGCCATGCTGGATGTAAAACGATACCTATGTTTCACTTTCTTAAACCTTAAAACAAAGATGCTAATCTTGTTAAGTTCAGGGTGAGCCGCTGAATGTTCCTTTAGAATAGCACAGCTTTGTGAAACACAGCATCCTTTCTGAACAAGCATACAGTTGGAAATGTCTAGGTGGATCTTGCCCATGCTCAGAGAAATATATTTAATGCATCAGAGCTTTCATTTAAAGAGAGAGACTGGTATGGCAGCCACTTTTTTCCTGCTAACGTCAAAGGTATTTCCAAAGGTATCGCTCACCCGCCTAGCTTGCCTGCTTTACACAGCCCAGTAGTTTTCCTACAACGCTGTGAAAATGTGAATCCAAATAGGCCTTAAAACATTTTCCAAGCAGCAAACAATATTATGTGTATTTAAAAATTGAGTCATACAAATTGAGATTCAGTCTCAATAAAAAGGGTAGGGAACAGGAACAAAGAGTAACATAGAAACTGTAGATGTCTTGTGTGTGTGTGTGTGTGTGTGTGTGTGTGTGTGTGTGTGTGTGTGTGTGTGTGTGTGTGTGTGTGTGTGTG
>JBBPDB010000011.1:13401311-13412538 GCA_037974465.1 Brachypetersius altus
TTACATTTACATTTACGGCATTTAGCAGACGCTCTTATCCAGAGCGACGTACATCAGTGCTTAAGAATTCCACAACTTTTTCTTACCTGAAAAACAGCTTAAATCTGAGTAGAAGCTTAAATTCTTCTACTAATAAACATACATTGAAATGTACTACTAATAAATAATGGTCAAACTGCTTCCATTTCAGTGCGATTTAATAGTATAATGACTGTATTTCTGTTGGTTGGTCTGATAGGTAGATCCAATAGCTGTGATGCCTCAAACATGATCCACACACCTGTCAGTGTCACTTGTGATGCCTGTTAGTGATAATGACTTCATATGATCGCACACCTTGCCAATGGGCCATCAATCCTTAGGTCACATGTGGTGAAACTTTAAAAGGTCACTTTAGTGATTAAACTTGAGGAACTGTAAATATATGCTATACCTGGTCTCTGAAACTGATTAATGTTTTGAAATTTATTTGATTAATCAACTAATTGAACTGTCATGTCTTCTGGTGTTTCGTCTCAAATCCGTCACATTCCCAACATCATTCTGAGTTCTTTCTCTGTGACAAATGCTATATTTTGATGAAATAGAACATTATAAAACAGTTAACACAGTCCATTGACATACTGGTTGGTCAATAAACACTTTACCAATGCTGCTATGGCACTGCTTTCGAAGCAGTGACTCTCTTTACACTGCTGTTCAGTGTTAGTAATTTTTAACTTTAGCATTTACAAAAAGAGTAACTTAGATGACCTTAGCTTTTCACTGAGCAGCTGTAAGAGTGAAGCAGCTAAGATAACTTTTCAGTTCATGATTGAGTTTTTACCTCCTCTTTGACAAACCATCATCATCATCATTACTCATCTAGTGTTTATCCGTATTCTCCTGCCTGGTCCTTCCTAATTTGGATGATAGATATAAAACAGTAATTACATATTATGATAAATTGATTAAATGAATTGTACTACAAACAAAAAGTGCAGATACAAAACTTGCAGAGCAGCTGCAGGAATTGTTTGTACTTTGCCTTCAATATAAAGTAAGTCTGAAAAAAGAAATGGCACTTGTAAAAATGAAAAGCCTTTCATTGAAGCTGTGGTTTCTTAATAAGATCCAAAGAATCAAAATGACTTGTGAGGCTCTTTGATAAAATCCCTATAGTTGTACTCCATGGACTCATTGAGCGAGAGGGTAATTGGGTAAAGGGCATGGCTAGCTCCTATAACAACCCCACCGCTTCTGTGTAATACCAGATGACTTCGTAAAGCCATGCGATGGCACACCCTGTCATTGTTGGGCACCATTTTGGAAAGGAGATCCAGGAATGGCATGCTGTCAAGATGCCAATCTTAAATGCCACGAGTATAAATAAAAGGCGCGATTCTGCATGCATGTGGAAATGAGACACGGGTTTAGCTGTGCCATTGAAATACAAGTAGCCGGAAGCAGAGATACTTTCTCAGTGGTTTTTCTCCCAGGGGTTTAAGACTCATGAAACATTTTTAGGGGTCATAACACCAAAGTTGCTGTCTGTATATTATCTCATTAATGAATGACTGGTGTCTCATGTATACCATGTTTGTCCAGATTATGACTCTCCTTTTCTCTTTCTCTTTTTTTCCTCCTAGGACCCCCTGTAAGTATCATGACAACAAGCTGAATGGTTTGCATGACTGTACATCCTTACAGGTAAAACCACAGATCTGGAATGCATAAGCTGTCTCTCTTTATCTTTTGAAAAGAGAAAAAAGTGCCTGCTATTCTTTTATACATTCATTCAAAGACCACTCTGGCTCATGCAGTAAAGCTTATTGGGTTAACATAAAAATCTGACTATATGATTAAAATATTATTTTTATCCATGCTTATCCCAAATGGAATAACTGTATTCTCATCTAAAAACGTCCTGGGTTTCCTACACCAAGTGTTACCAACTCTGAGGAGTTGCCAGTTCCCCAACTAAAAAAGGGAGTCGCACTTCATTAAGTGCTGAGTGATCACAAGAGCCTTCTACCTCACACAGATGGAAAATGTCTGGCAACCAAGCTAACGAAGACAAACCCATATTTAACCATTAGGGGAACAGACAAGGCAAAAGGCGGTGGCGTATTTCCCAGGTCAAAGCAGGCCGCGCAATTCCGGCCAAAATAATTTATGGAGGTTGTGTGCGATTGAGTGGGTATAATGGTGTCCTCAGAACTGTAAAAACGAATGGTAAGCTAATTCGTCCTGCATTTGCAGACACTCACCCTGACCTTTGAGTGGGAGGTTAAGTGAAGCCAGGTGGTGAAGGTGGCTTTATAGTGGTATATATATATATATATTTATACTCAGCCATCAATCACCCTACTAAGTACAGTGCATCGAGTACAGGGGTCACATAGGGTTCTTTCAGCGATGTCATAGAAGAACCATTTCAGTTTCCCAAAGAAGCATTGTTGGAAATGAGTTATGTGAGTGTGAAGAACCCATCATATAAATGTACAAATTTAAACCCAGGACTGTTAGTGGCACCACTGAGGTATCCCTAAGCAAAGCACCATCCCCACAAACTGCTCCCTGGGTGCCCCGTTGGGGGTAGCCCACTGCTTCACTGGAGTAAATGAGTAAAATACAGAGAAAGAATGTCACACTGTTAACACTGTGTGCTGTACTGTACTGGGTTCTTGCGTGACTATAAGGTGGCGCTTCATCTATTAGAAAATTCTATCTATTGAAAATTGATTCTTCTATGGCTTCTGTTGCCTTTATTTTAAAAAGTAGCTAGCATATAAAGGAAAGACTTAAAAGGAAAGGCTTTTTGTAAAACATTGAAGGTGACAAACTCACTATTAAACTGGTGATGATGTTATTTCCCTGTTAAACTGCGCATTTATTTGATAGTTATAAATTTTAAGACTCAAGTAAAAGATATGAATTTTTTGGTAACTACTATGGAAGTTCTATGTAAGTTATTAAGAACTAAAAACTGTGGACCTGCATGTTCTCTTAAAAATACATGTTGAACATATGATTCAATACCTTTAATTGATATAGAAGCCTGTTGAAGGTTTTGAAAAGTTTTTCTCTCTCATAGATTACAAAATGGTTTTGTAAAGAATCTTACATTGAAAGGTAACACGAAAATTAGTCTTCTATGGGATTGCCCCAAATTACTCTTTTTGGGACCATCATTTTATAGGAAGTGAATCATCTTCAGTATCCATCAGATTGTAAAGACCTTCACTGACAAAGAGTCAATGGACCTTTTCACCTTTTCTGTCAGTGAAGTGATGCTGCATGCTAAGTGTTGCATTTCTCATTTATAACTGTAATTCAAGGGAAGAATATCTCCTGGTTATTGGATGTTTTGGAAAATGGAGTAATTTGTTCTTGTGAATTTAAGTTACATACAGCACCACACTGATGAACATTAGGGATGTATGTGGTTTTCAATGGGCTTTGTCCATTCACAGATCATTTGAAAATGCTCTCATTCAACAGGCAGTATTTTTTTTTTTTAAAGTAGAAGAAATGGAAAAGCAATTCTTTTCCTCCATTTTTGTTCCATTTCACTCCACCAGTTAATGTTTTGCAGAGATTGTCATTTAAGTAGTGAGAGCCTATTATTTAGGAATTTTGAGAATGACAATCCTTTGAACAGTCTCTAAAAGAGATCGGAAAAGCAATCAGGACTTAAACCACTGACTGAAAAAAAGAAAATAAAAAAATGACATTTGCCTTAATTTGCCTTAATATATGTTGAATTATTTAAAGAGAGTAATGGGTCTATGCAACAGAGCTATTTGCCAACCACTGGATGACGCACTCTTAATGGCAGACATTCTGCAATTGTCAGCGCTGATAGATGTGCCAATTTAGAGATTCATAGGGTTACTTTTAAAATAACGTTAGATGCACAGCTAACATTTGTGACTAAAAAAAGGGAACAAAGAAAGTCTTATGGTAATTTCTCAAACAAAACAACTAAAATAGAATAATGCATACTGCAATTTGAAGTAATGAAGTCTATGCATACATTCCATATAAGAGATTACAGTATGAGCACTGGTAGGTTGATGCATGTGGTTGGACTTGTCAGTCAGCAATATTTTACACTGTTTGAACAAACTGTAATTTCCATATAGCACATTTTCTGATGACCTGTCGCTTCCAGTGTCTGAAATGCCACAGATTCTACCATAATACATGCACACGACAAGGAGTGCAGAAACTCAGTGAGGCATGAAATGTTAGCTCACGGACCCTGTTACCCTGGCTAAACCAGAAATAACACACTCATTCAGAATGCACAACACTAAGAAATTAGATTCCCAACCTGTGATAGATTTACGTGCCATGCACATAACATTTGAACATTTAAGCCTTTTTTGACAGGAGCGCATTGGTTGGTATATACACTATATGGACCAAAATATACACCGACAGGGACTTTAAAAGACCAGTCAAGTTTTTCCACACCAAGCTCATCCAGCCATGTTTTTATGGGCTAGCGATGTGCACTGGGGCACAGTCATACTGGAATAGAAACAGTTGTACCCCAAACTGTGTCCACAAAGTTGGAAGCATTGTCCGAATGCTTCCAAAATGTCTTGGTATACCGCAGCATTAAGATTGTCCTTCACTGGAACTAAGGGTCGTAGCCCAAACCCTGAAAAACAGGTGTGTCCCAATACTCTTGTCCATATAGAGTATAACTATTGTTGTGGAAAAACTTCAGAAAAATTTTAGACCATTTGAATAAAATGTTTGCAAAACTGCTGTGTGTAAACGGTGTGAAGTTTTGAGATGACAGTAATGGTAAGCAAATTATGTGTTTCCAGATTCCACTCAGACAGAAAGTGTCTACACTAAATTTGAAAGTGCCTTTATTTCTGTAAAGGAGATGCAGTGCATTGCATTTTTCCAGTTTTTTCCAAGATTATTCAAGAGAACGGTGTGTCACGGCAAATGAATTATGCAGCGGGCCTGCCTGGGAATAGAAGAACATTGGTGACATCCAGGAGTCCAGCCTCAGCCTCATCCATAATACATTACACGTGTTAATAAAACATCCTCCAGTTGGACTTTGATCAGCTCAACACCTTTCCTCCACTCTGAGGAGCTCGAGTCCTAACACTAACCCAACTCTAATTAGCATGACAACTTGACAAACCAGGAGACATGTTAGTGGAGAAGACAGGGAATTTGTGTCTGTAAGGTTGCTCCTTTAAAATGATCCTGAACCGTTTTTTTTAACATACATTACCTTATGAAAAAGTAAGGTTCTTGTAATATCTTTGGAAATAACCTATTCTGTCTCAAAACTACATTATAGGTATGAATTACATTGCAATATTAACTGTACATAGTACATTACAGTAGACGTGTAAGGAATAGGTCCACTTGACCTCGATTTGGGATCAAGATGGTAAAATGAGGTCTAAGTGACTTTGAGAGTTCAGTATTGGAGCATGGAGCTTTTGTCAGAAAGGCTATTTCGTGTTTGAATAGAGCAGTGACAAAAGTAGCATCTACATTTAGATCTAGACATATCAGTAGACAATAGGTTTAACTCGGTCAAGTGTTCACATTCAGGGGCAAACTGTACATTAATGTAATATGTAAAAAAAACACTAACTGTTCCTCAGGTGTGCGACCAGTAATCATTTAAGTCCATCCTCAACTACACAGAGAGGGCTAGTGTAGTAAGGTTACTGTGCATTAACCCCTCATTAAAAAGAAGCACACTTGAGAGTTCAGTGGCATAAAAATCACAGGCACTGGTTTGCAGAGATGTGAATAAAACATACATCCCACCAGTCTTAGCTCTGTGCTCTGAGCATGATTGACAGTCATGTGTGTGATTGATGTCTAATGATGCAGGTTAAACTGCACCAAGCAGGTGAGAAAGCTACCGTTAAGTAACAGCAAACAGTAACGTAAACAGTAAATTAAACCATCCTTGAATTTAAGAATGGCTTTGAAAGTCCTTGAAAGTTATGTTTAAGAGGGTGTGGGAACCTTGAAAAGAGCATTAAGATCAGATTATGGGTCATAGTGACTTTCCATAAGTGGGTGAGTAAAGGCCATTGGTTTGGGTTCATTTTCCTGAATAGAAAAGGGTCACTGCAAAAGATGCAAAATATGAATACAGAAATTATGTAAATCATGTGCTTGGCCTTTGCAGTTGCCAGATCTCAGCCCAGCTAAATGCATGTAGAAGGTTTTGGACTAATGTGTAAGACAGTCCCTTCCATTCCTACCATCGATATTTACATTTATGGCATTTATCAGACGCTTTTATCCAAAGCGACTTCCATTCCCTAACTACAGGGGACAGTCTCCCTGGAGCAACTTGGGGTTAAGGGTCTTGCTCAGGAACCCAGTGGTGGTGTGCTGAAGATAGGATTCGAACCCATGACCTCTTGGTCTAGAGGCGAGTATCCTACCCACTACGCCACCACCACCCTAGATAATGATGCCAGAGGAATTATCTTTTGAAGGAATGGCGTACCATTCCTTTGCTGCAGCACCAGACACTTCTATAATGTACACTTAGTTGCAGCTATAGCTGTTTTGCTGTCACATGGTAGCGCGTGGTGGCCCATAACATTACAAAGCCAGTTCACTTAATATGGAGTTCCGCAGCATGACATATAGCATAGGAATTTTAATATATGAGTAGTCATTGTCTGTGCCTTACAACAGCAGCTGTGTTTCTCTGTTTCTCTCTCTCACACACACAATCACACACACACTGTACTGTACTCACATAGAGTCCTAGAGAGCCCTGACTGACTAAATGCTAAATTGTTGGGTACTGACAGCTGTACTAGATATCCCATGTTAGTTATGTACTGTAACATACTACCTTGCAATGTACAGTTTATGCATGACATGTATGAGCACAGATGTAAACATAATGTTAGGCTAAACTGGAACTGTCTAAAAATGAGTGCTGAACGTGAAAATAAATGCTTCTTTCAACAAGATAATGAAACTAGCTCTGCCTCTACATCGTAGAAGGCTTTTCTTTTATAATGTCATTAAACCTTTCATGAGAAGACAGGAGCTTTCATATATCCAAGAAAATGTCCAATTGCCTGGTATGTCACCCAGCAATGAAGGAAAAAGAGCACAACCCAAAAGACTCCCAGCTGCAGAGGCAAGGACTCAAATATGAATCACAGTAGTAAAGTTAACACTTGCGCTGGACGCAGACCTTTATAATGGCTACACAGCAGGTCTGACCCATCTCTAGCTATTATTACCAGTGCTGCCAGCACCACAGACTAGTGACAGGCAACACAGACACAATGGGTGAATTCAGTTTATTTTATGTGAAGTGGAATTTTGTGACCTCGTGGCAAATACTAGAAACCTAAAAGAACAAAGCCCAACGTGAAAAAGAGTGGAAGTGACAGAATGACATCTGTCCCTACCCCATTTGACCAAGCTCATCAATAAGAGATTACCCTAGTCCTGCCAGAATCAAGACAACATAGGGGGCTTTTGGGAAGTCTGGAGCCTGCTAGAATATTCATACCATCCAAAAAAAAGAGGTATACAGCCAGTTTCAGGAATGTTGACAGACGTTACAAAAGCAAGAGCTAAACAAGAAAAAGCCACACAGATTCAGATCTGGTTTATTAAGCAATGTCTGTTGTACAGGTGAAACCAGAGAAGAGCAATATGTTGCTGTAAAAATGTACTTTAATAACATTTAAACAACAATAACACAGCAAGATTGCATTAATTGAAATATTGTTTTTTTTCTGGGATCCCTGTTAACACATTCAACTGTAGGCTTGGGTTGGTAATATTTTATTAAAATCTGATTGTAATGGTAGGAATTATTATAAGCTTCATAAGATGAGAAGACTATAGCACATGCCCTTTTATATGAACATATATTTTTAGCTGCTTCTGAAAAGTAATTGTAAATAGTAGAAAAACAAAAACATAAGACACAAGACCATTATCATTTCATGTTTGGAAACATTCGACAACATGGGAAAAAAGAAAAACATTTTATTGGAAGTAATAACCAGGAAGAATTTACAGGTTATGAATTAGTGTTTGCTTTATAATTTAAATAGAAATGTTTGCAGATATACCCTACAATTACATTTGGCACAGTACCAATTTTGAATAAATCTCAGTACAGATAACAACGTTGAATTGTTCAGTATTGGTCAATGTTTCTTGCTCTATTTAAAACATGCTATTTGAAACGGATACACTCACAATTAGACCCTCGTGGTCAAATTTCTTAAACACTGCTCTGGAGTGCTACCTCACAGAAGAAAATACACAGCTAACAACATCATGCAGGGTGAGTGTGCACTATTTCAGGCTGGATTTGATATAGGATATAGGATTGGACTGGATTCATATTCAGTCCTGCATTTTCTGCTGTTATCAACCTAACACAAATACCTGGTGTTGGGTCAGCGCCAGCTCATTACAGTAATTCTTTGCAAATGAGCTGTCATGCAAAGAGAACACACACATCATCCCAGGATTGTATGGCTGAAGCTGAAAGCACTTAGCTTCAAACAAGTAAAAATGAAGGTTGCCTCCACTCTGCAGCGATGTAAGCTTTTAAACTACTGCTTTGCTGCCAATCACAAAGATGTCAGCTTTTGGGCATTTGATCGTTAGCAGTGTTGTTCTCTACCCTACAAGCTGACAGTGTACGCATGTGCTTTTTGTGCTTGTGTGTACTTTGTAAATATGAGTAGAATTAATAGAAGTATTATCTGTACTGTGAGCACAACACAGTAACTAGACAAAAGGACACATTTTACATTAAGTCATACCTTAAGTCATGATTACAGATCCTTTGCAGACAAAGACCCTAAATCTGTGGACTATACAGATCTCAAGACCATGAGACCATGAATATCTTTTCTGTTGATGCTTATGGGCATTTTTTCCTTCAGAATGAAGAATTCATGCTCACATTTTTGACCAAGTTGTCTTAGCAGTGATTTCCCAGTTTAGTGAGCTTTTTTGTACAGAGCTTTTTGAATGTCATATACTGAAAAGCAGTCCTCTTTTTACTCTCCATATTCAGAGGTACCCATAGAAAGAGCAGCATTTGTCCAAAGGACAAGGACGTAATGCTTTGAAAGCAGACATTTCTATCGTGACTTCTATCACAATGTCTGGCAAGTGTAGAGGATTTTACAGACAGATAAAAAGAGAGCAGAACTCAAGAGAATTTACCAAAAAAGAGCATTCTTAACTAATGGTTGGAATTACTATGAGCTGATATTTTATGGTTAAGGTTGGAACATGGAATTTCAGAAAACATGATGCATGATGCAATCATCAATGCATATTTTACATGGAAACTTGCAATCAAGCTTGCAATCGATGCATATTTTATCCTGAAATTTACTTCTTTTAAATCACTACTTAGACATAATTTTTTTATAATATTTGAGATCAAATCTGTGCTTATAAATGTTTTATATATGAGGTCCTTGGATCCTCCTTTAAGTCTTATGTGTTAAGTCATGTCATGTCACCATCAATTCGAGGGGCCCACCGAAGATTTTAGGGGGCCTGGTTGTTGCAGATCCCCTGCACTAGTAGCATTATAAAAATGGAGTTTTGGGAATGTATTCTTTACTTTAAGAGGGCTTTAACATTTTAAACTGTAAAAATGTTTTGGCAAAATAAGAGCAAGTCACAGTTCATTCCAGAGGAACAATGGCCTTTGTTAGTTAGAGCTAGCAGTGTCTAAACTCTGTGTGGTCTGTTTGGCAGAATTCTGATTTGTTGACCCAAGAGCCCTAAGCAAAATACTGTATTGCTTGCAGCTTTTTTTCTGTGATACTGAGTGTATCTACAAGTGCAAGAATGAGTGAGCTCGCAGTAGGATGCAGTTCTTAAAACATAGACACAGCAAGTTTTTCAGATCGCTACAGAATGATAATATTCTTCCATTATATTTTTTTCACTTGGGTCTCCATAAAAGCCAAGACTGCTGAGTCTGGTTCACTGTTTACAATGACTGTAGGAATGACAAAGAGGCTGGGAATTAATATCCTACCCCCCACCCCCAGAGTGGGTGAGAGGACATGGACACAGAGTTACTGGGGATAATAAAGTCCAGCAGAGGGATGCTGTAAAACCTGCGGAAGTATGGAGCCATGCTGAGCAGAGGCACATTTCAGTCAGTGCCCATGTCTGTATAAGAGTGACCAGCTTCATTAGTGCTACCAGGCCTCCATGGTCATGCTACCATAATTAAAATGTGACCTTGCTAATTAACTCTCATAGCAACACATTGATCCCTGGTGGTTCTTTATAGCATGACCCCTTGGGCTAAAGCACTTTTTTAGACAATTAACCATATGTAGAAACACAAATGCTCATATGCAGTTGACATTAAAGCTGTTTTGTGCTGGACTAATTGTGATACATTGTGGATATGGGAACCAGATGCCATTCTCCCTAGTTTTCCAGTGTGGTTTTTCCTATCCTAGCCTAAACCTCCAACACTGCGATTCCTCTGACGAGCACCAACTGCTTGTGGTCATCTTTTCTTGCCCGCTCTGTTCTGATTACTCACATCCCTGTCCTCCATTAGATTTCCCCCTCAATAGCATTCCCCAAGGGCCTCTATTCAAGGGTCCTCATTCAGAACTAACACACTGCCCTCCTCTCAGCTCTCCCTTCTGCTTCCCAGGTTTTGGGGATTCTACATGTGGTTTTGTGTTCATATGTTGGAAAATGCTTTTGCGATTACTACCACTTCCTCCTTCAGTATCATCATGATCTATTGTTTTGTTTATCTTTTTATTCCAAAGCTGACATTAATTTAATTGATGTGGTTGGCTCACTACTTCTGCTCATTACGAGATAGTGGATTCATGTTGTCATTGTCATAACCTTTATACTAGAACACAAAACCTTGACCAATAATAATTGAGACATTTATTTGGAATTAAATTTAATCAATGTTAATACAAATAATGTTTTTTTCTTGACCTAAAAGGTAGCCATGTCAGTTGTCTAAGCATTAGCTCTATTTGTCAAGAGATCTCAAGTTTAATTCTTTGAAGTGCTACAGCCATCCATGGCCCATCTGGTCTCATGATCATATAACCCCAATATTATCATCCCTGCACTGGCTACCTGTTCAGTTTAGAATCAATTACAAAATAGCACTACTTACATACAAGGCTTTAAATGGATTAGCTCCCACATCCCTAACCAGTCTTCTAATACA
>JBBPDB010000011.1:13412638-13434625 GCA_037974465.1 Brachypetersius altus
TTCATTTTGTAAAGCTGCTTTGTGACAATGACCATTGTTAAAAGCGCTATATAAATAAAATTGAATTGAATTGAATACCGAAGATCTACTGTATTGCTGTTAGAACAAATAGTGTGTCACAACTTGCTGTATGTGTGACTGTTTAGCTGTAGACCAGTCAGAATGCCTCCACCTTCACTCACCTTGAGGCACAATGGGAAGAGGGCAAGCCAAAGGTTAGAAGGAAAGAAGAAAGTGAGATGCTCTGAAACCTTGGGTCCTGAACTGGTCAGATCCATGAAGGCCATGCTTTGCTGCTAACATTTCGGTGCTAGATTCCAGTACATCATCAGAGATATTAAGGAGTCCACGCCTCATTCAGTCAGAGCTGTTTTGGTGGGAGAAGGGGGCCAACACAATATCAGGCAGGTGGATCTAAACAGTATTTTGTATATTATTTTGCAAGTTTGCTATAGAGCTAGATAAACATATCAGAGACCTGGAATCATCTGCTCTTGCTCAACCAAATCAAGCAACTATTCATTGTCACATTTGTGACCTCAGGTGGTCTAAGGTCACAAATGTGCAGTTCGGCTTCAGCAGTTCAATAGCAGCATCTTCCAATTTACACCAAATGCAGTTTGCCATTTAGTTGCACTTTCTCAGCAAGTGGAGGGCAGCTGAAATTACTCTTTTTATGGTCATGTTTTACAACACTTGCCACCCTGGATTTACTGGGGGCTCTTGAGTTATGATTTGCTGCTACAGTTGTGAATATTCACTTCTTTCACATAAGTGGGGACCAGCTACCACACCGTTAAGCGCAATCTGCGTATAGGCCTCCCTTTGAAGCAGGTATAAGGTTTTAATGAAGCATGCCAGATGTATTGCTCAGTTTCAATTAAAGCCAGGCTTTAAAGGTTCAGTAAAGCCAGGAGGGGGCACACATTGTATTTGGGCTCATCAACACTCTTTTCCTCTTCTACAACTTTTCTCTGCTCATTTTTGTGGTGACTTTCTGACCACCCCACAAAATGCTTCACATTTCACTGTTGGTTACAATCTGTCTGTCTTTTTACTCTGGAGTTGTAATAGTGTTTGCTAAATGGCTCTGTCACAGTTTTTTGTCTTCAAAAGAGACAAATATGTGTATGTGATGACATTTTTTAAAAACGGCCTAGAACCAGAATTGGTTATTGTTACCACTTGCTTTATAGAACAGTAGAAGCTTCATTTGTAAATCATTATTTGAATTGATTTTAGCCCTTGTGAAATAATCACTAACTAGTTGCAGGTTACAAGAGAAGTATATTTTCTGTTGAATTTTAGTCAATTACATAAAGCATCAAAAAGAATCAAAGTCAAATAAATCCAATAGTTAACAGGGTGCTTTGGGCTAGACTTTTTCAATCATATTGTTCCAGTCATATTAAATAACTTGGTATTCAGCCTTAATTTGCTTCTTTTCATGCTGAAAGAAAAACATGCTGTAATGCTGTCAAGTTAGCATTGCCGTTTCATAATTAAAGTGAGCACAAGACTGCTTCCTAAACGATTAAAATGAACTATCAGTAAAGGTCCACACACTCATCCCTGTGATTTTTCTTCAAAATCTGAGCATGTAAGCTAACTCCATTTTGCCCTCAGCTGACTTTTAATGCATCATGCACTTTAAGTCAGTGGTGAAGTCAATAGCGTTTACCATGTACATGAAAATTCTTCAAAATGACATAATTTTCCAATAATTACATCAGTTTGAACACATTTACCTACTTCAAGGGGTTTTATATAAAGGTGGTGGTTATCTATAAAACCATGACAATGATGTATTTTGATGATAAAGTGGTTCCATGTCTGGTTAAGTAATCCTTCTCTATGATCAGTCAACATTAAAACTACTGATGGCGAGGTGAATAACATTAAAAGTGATCATTCATACGTGAACACAACACTGCACACAGTGTGAACAGCACAAAATTCACCCTCTGCATTTAACCCATTCACCAAGTGAAGCAGGGGGCAGCCATGAACACGGTGCTTGGGGTTAAGTGTGTGGGGACGGTACCTTGATTAGCAATTTATAATGGCACCCATTAATGTTATATAAAGGATATAATGCAACCAAATGGATCAGAGGCACATTAAGAAGAGCCAAATTTAGCTGGAGCTTCTCCAAAACATCAGGTCTGGCAGAGTGTTCCAGTGTGGAGTGGTTGTTTTGCACCAAAAGTGGTCCAAGCAAGGATAACTAAACCGGCGACAGGGCCATGGGCAAACAAACCTAACAGGTGTATGTGTAGCTTGCCTGTCTGGGCAAAAACTGGCCTTCATGTGAATGTAACTTATGTACCTCCATTCTGAACGTTGTTGCGGATCAAACACATCCCTACATCACAACAGAGTTCCATAATGACAGCGACTTTTTTCAGCAGGACAATGAACTTTGCCACACTGCAAAAAATGTTCAGGAACGGTTTGATAAATATGACGATGTTGAAAAATAAATCTTGACTTTCCCAGACTTCAGTCCTCTTTAGCATCTGAGAGATGTGCTGAGCAAGCTAGTTCTGGCATGTGCTGAGCAAGGCCCGATACCAAACAGTGTTGTACAGTTCGTTCCTTGACAGTCATATCTGTTTTTTAGCACAAGGACCTACACAGTGTTTGTCAGGTGGTTTTTAAGTTATGACTAATGGGCATATATAGACCTCTTTTTGATGCTTATTGGGACTCCAGTTCTGTGAGACTACATGGCTCAAACAAAGAGACACAAATGTGAAGATTCTGTGAAAAATGGTTTCAATTTGTTCAAGGCTTTCCATGGCAACATATTCATTGATCTAAAGTTCAAAATGTTTCATTATGATAAATTGTGTTTATCACTGCTTGCATTATCTGTTATTGGCTTTGTCATGATTATGGACTGCTGATGCAAGTAGATTTAGTAAACTGCTTCAAACTAGCTGTTAATTAGGGACTTAGGGACACAAAACCACTGTAACCCAGTGCATAATTCCCAAAGGTTCCTATCATATATTTTGGTAAAGGAAACGTGGGAACGTTTATAGCTTTTTGAAAGCACATTTTATATTTAAAAGGTAAATATTTATAGACATGGTGATTATAATATGATGGCTTCATGTGAATAACAGCTTTCTGCAGAAATAAATACATTTGTAAGGTGATTATATCTCAATGAGGTTATAATCCACAATCATTAACACACATGTTCTGTTACTTGCTCTCAAAACCCATCAGCTGCAGTCTTTCCTAATAGGCTATCAAACTGTAAGCCAAATGTGCACTGCTTTATAAATGAGGTTCCAGGGCTTTGAGTGACAGTGATTCATTCCATGTAGCAACTACTCCTGGTTCTTTCAGTGGCACTTTTTATGGCGTACTCAAATCTGTTTAAACATACTGATAGCTTGGTTTTAGCACCTTAATGCAAGGGAAAACTGTCTCTAACAGAAAATACATGCATGAGGGTCCCCAGTTGCTGGCTGAGTGTGCCTCCACAAAATACAGATAACTTTGGATTTCATACAGCAAGGCTATACTATTGCCCCCAAATCTAAGCCAAACCCACTAGAGCACTTTTGTTCATGTCAACAATGGCGAAAGTGGTGGGAGCCCTCCAAACTGCGATTGCAGTGCTGAATACAAACTGTCAAACTAACATCCATCAACTTATGTGAAAATTATTGCTGAAAAGTGGAGTGAAATATGAGCCCACTGTACTCTAACCTTTTCCTGAAAGATCTGGAACACAAACCAAGGAACCCATCAGTAAAGGAGAGAATTCAATGCTATCTTTTTCATTTAATTGAGTGATAATAGCAGGTTCAATGTTTACATGCCAGAGAGGAATTAAATATTCACTTGTTCACTTGAACATGAAGGGGAAAAAAACTGTTAGGTCAAATTGCCTCCCGCCCCCTTTTTTTTTTTTTTTGGAGGAAAAACATCTCTCTGTTTTGAGTGCATTTTAGTTGATTGAGCCAAATTGTTTTTGTGGGCAGGAAAATTCCTCATGTCAGGTTGATTTTATGATTTTTTTCAGTTTATAGTCTGTCTAAAACAATTTCTAAGCCAAACCAAACTGTCTAAGCCATAATAAAGGTTTGATAATGCTGTACACCAAAGCTTGGTCTGTGGGGATCGGATAGGACTCTCAAAGTACATAAAAACTGCAGATTTTGGGTGATAATTTATCATGTTTATATTCATATTAAGTGTACCTACTTTATCAGATGTGCTGTGGGGTGGTGTTTCCCAGCTCTCTGTGGTTTTGGCTCTGTTTGTGCCTTTCATTGAAGCCATGCAGTGCCTTTTCTTTATGCAGTGGTCTGCTCTAGCTGGCCTGCTGGTCTTTTGTATGCCCGTATTTTAAAAGTAAAGCCATGTATTAAAGCTGTGGCTTTTTGACCTGGTAAGCCACAGTGACCACTGCTTTATATGCCTCCACTTGCAACTTAACAGGGTTTTTTGTATATTTTGTACATTTCTTTTTCGTCTCTTCTGCACAACTGAAGTTAGGTGTTAGGTAAGCTTTTGATGTTTAGAGTACTGTCTGCTGTGCCAACATAACCCAATATATGATCATGACGGCTTTATTTTTATGAAACACAAAAGTGTTTGGTTTCTCTTTTTAATTTCACTAAATGAAATTTTGTTGGATTGATATGTATAAGTAAATGACAACAAGCAGTTCAGCTCTTACCATTTATGTAAACCAGGACTGAACCACAGTCTTTACATAAAAGACTATAGGCTATAGAGCTATGTGTAATACTGACATGATTACTCTAATTTTAATGCAGTTTGGTCAAACAATGGCATTAAAATTTGTGTCCACAAAGTTGTCTTTGATGTTTTGAAGTTTGCCCGTTTTTAAACTTGTAATTTTGAGAATAAAATCATCATCAACTAGCATCTTCAGTCCTCCATGTCATGTCTGTTTGACATGAACCACATTTACTCCAAACATTGGCAGGTCTCTGAAATTAAAATGCTACCACTATCACATATAACAAAATTTTCAAAGAATATATGTGTAAATTGCAAATTATTTATGATTTTTCTTTGTATTCTATGTCTTTGGGACTGGCAACTGTTGCACCATTTTTAATATATCAGCATAACACTCACAACCGATCTGACTCTGTGGGGCATGAGGCTTTGAGAAGGCAGACTTTGTCAAGCTAATGAGCACAAATACCCGTCATAGTCGGGGAAACACACATTTTGATACTGACCCTGACACCAGTCCTGGTGAAGATCATGTCCACTTTTTTCATTTAACCCATTGTGGGAGGGGTAACACTGTCTACAAAATTGACAGTAACTGCTAGAGGAATTAATTGGAGCTCTTTCATGAAATGTCAGGCTTGGTTTGAAGTGGTTTGGGTAAGGTTAACACTGTGTTGCTCTGAGGGAAAACGCAAATGCTGAAAAGCAGTTCAGAGGTTTTCTCTTTCATTTCACCTTCAAGAGAAAGGTTACCCAGCACTGCATATTATTATCATATTTTAGTGCTAATTTATCTCATGTTTTATATACAGTTGTGCTTTGATACAGAGTTCTATGTAAGGTCATTGCATC
The DNA here is from genome assembly GCA_037974465.1 of Brachypetersius altus. NCBI lineage: Eukaryota > Metazoa > Chordata > Actinopteri > Characiformes > Alestidae > Brachypetersius > Brachypetersius altus. Next base: position 13,418,222 of record JBBPDB010000011.1, read on the forward strand.
CTACAAGCATTAGGCTCTGTCTGCAGTCTTCCCAGTATTGACGTAACTGAAGGGATGAAGACTGAATGGTTAAAACTGCTGAAAGGTGAAGTGAATAACATTGATTTTCTCTGTACAATGACACTTATCAAGGTAGTGGAAGTGAATTGTTAGCTCTTGAAATTGAGAGCAAGAAAAGTGACTTTGACATATTGGGATGGTTAGATGATTGATCAGAGCATTTCCAAAAGACAGGTCTTGTGGTGTGCTCATATTAGTGGTCAGAAACTACCAAAAGTGGTCCAAGGAAGGAAAACTGGTGAATTGGTGACAGTGTCATGGACACCCAAGGCTCAGTGATGTATGTTGGAGTGGAGGCTAGACAGTCCAATCACACAAAAGAGCTACTGGAAAGAGTACAAATAGGAAAAATCTAATGTTGGATATAATAGAACGGTCTCAGAATACACAGCTGCACACTGGTCATGCTCATCTCTCAACCACCAAAAGCACCTTTAAGGGGCATGTGAGCATCAGAACTGGATGACTGAGCAATGGAGGAAAGTGACCTGGTCTGATGAATCACATTTTCTTTTACATGTTTTCACTGCAATGAAATTAAATGTCTGTCTTTCTGTCTATAGGTAAATATTGACAGATAGACAGGCACGCTGACATTAGGAATCTACACAGATTTAGCTTTCTGCCTGTCTGTCTGTGTGTCTATAGATATTTATAGACAGATGACAGCTATAAAAAAAGAGAGATAGATGTATGTCTCTGTCTGGTTTGCATGATAGTAGCATTTTGTCTGAGTTTTGGCAGAACAAGCACTTATTCACACATGATTAACATAGAATTGAAACATTTCTATGGAAATTAGATTATAATTGCACACGTACTGCTTAGAACTACTCTCGAACTACTGGGGCAAGCCTCACACAGGAGTAAACTTTCTGGTGAAAGCAAGGGTAGCAGGTGTCAAACTGCAACATTCATCTTTTTCATTCTGAGCACTACAGCACACGACCACATGTGTTTGCATTTTAGAGCTTCGGGTGCCTTTCCCATAACAATATGCAGAAACAAGAAATGTATCCTTTCCACCTCAGCAACAAAATGCAACAGCACTTGGGTAATTCTCAGACTAGAAAAATAGATCCAGTTCAAATGTATTCTGATTCCGTTACAGTCCATGCGTCCAGGGTTATTAAAAAACAATCTACATTTAATGAAATGCAAAGTCATATGAGGTAATTTGGAATTTGGGTTTGGAGCCTGGAGGTTGTTAACTGATTGGGTCCGTAGGCCTACACTCAGTGAGTGAAAATGAACACGGTGCTATAACGTGCCAAAAGCGGCTAAGAGATGAGGCAGTAAATCTGTGATCAGAAGTTTAGTTTCTGAATGGCAGTTCATGTAGATGTGATCCAGAAAGATCTAAACCTAAAGGCCAATTTTTTCCCCACTTTTGGAGACGGGGCAAGTAACATGTAGAATGTTGGCGAAATTGTGAAAGTCAAACAGATTACATTAATGAAGGCCTTAAATAAATAAATGCACTTGTAAAAGCACTGTGAACATCACCATGAACTCAAATCTTCAGTACTTGTGTTCTGTTTCTCCCTCACATTACCCCATAATGGAAAGCCACAGTGTAACTACGACAGCACACTTCTCTAGAACCTTGCTAGTGATATGCTGGAAGAACTGAATCCACAAGCAACATTTTTGTCATACATCCAGTTTCACCAAATAAACCTAAAGGAATGATTTTGCTATAATCATTTGACATGAAAGTAACAGGAGATCTCTTTTTTTTTGCTGGAAGCATGTGGCATATTTGCCAAAAGACTACTTTGACTTATATGTTCAGCAAGTTTGAGTTTAATGCCATTGTGCAAACCATGAACTAGTGAAGGCCAGACTACAGGAAACAATAGATCCCAGAAGGAATCAGCTGCTTATAATTACCTTGAGTTAATAAGAGATGACTAGGTCATGGACAGATTTTTTGGTGAAAAATTTGCGGCAAACAGTGTTTCATAAATGTAAGGTGTATATTTCATGTTAAGCTGCTGATAACTACTGTTTTTCCTTATTGTCCAACAGGGTCCACCGGGTCCAAAAGGTGACAAGGTAAGCATCATAACAAGCACAAACAATTAATAATTTCACATTCATGCTTATACAAATTCTCAGTTCTCCAGCACTATAGCTGCTGCCATTTCTTGCACCTCTCTTGTGAATTTTTTCTTCATTCATCATATTATCCCTACTCTTTGTTTCTAAACAGATTCCATTCTATTAGAAATGTATTTGGATGGCACTCTGCAGCCAATCCCATTGCAATGTAAAGTGGCCCTGACCTCAAGGCTCATTTCAGAATATCTAAATCCCCACATCGTTTACAAATCCACAGTACACTACATTATTGCCTTCACACCAGGCCCCAGGCTGAAGTGCTTTAACGCTTCACTGAGCATCCCTCTATAAAACGACTGCAGAGCATGAGAAATAACCACACTGTCTCTTTATTAGAGTGTCGACCAGGCGACCAATCTGTACCAATGAAGCTCCAGTGAAGATTAAAACCATGCAAATATGTGAGGTTTCCTCGGCTAACGCGGCATGGAAAGATGCCGCTAGTGTTTCTTGACAGGACATTGTGAAAAGAGCCACAAACCTTTCACATTCTGGTTGGGCACTGTATCATTTAGGCCTTTATGAGTCACTTGATAAGGCTGAGGGAGAATGTCTGAGTTCAAATTTCCAATAATGTACCATTTCCATCATAACTCGTCCCGTGAACGTGAATACTAGTTTAAAACATGAATGCAGCTATGAAGACACATAAAAACACCCCTAAGCATTTGGAGGAGCAAAAAGTCTGGGATAATAAGGGTTTTAAAAAAAAACGTCCGCAAGAAATGGATAATTGACAGTTGCTAAATTAGATCCACCCGTTTAGAGGTTCAGCACTCATCTCGGCCCAGTCAGTGCCATTTAGTGTTCGTTGTAACTCTCACCACAAACCCCCAAGTCCAATGCCGACTGTTCTCTGAAGACCTGCCAGCTCAACAGCCGTGCCTAACATAGGTCATCAAGCATCATTTACTCTCAGTCTGAAATCACAAGGCCACATGCTCATGGTACTAAAATGCATTTCTGTTACCCTTCGTTAAATCACAGCTTTGTTCACCTTCTTTCATGGTGCAGTATTTGCCCTGGGTATTAATAAGCATAATATTATGGTAGTTTCACATAAAATGGGGTTTTTTAGTGCACCTTAGTACAACTCTGTACAGTGTTGGGTAAGTTACTTCAGAAATATAATGCTGTTTACTGATTACAATGCAATGCATTACTGATTGCAAAACAATGCAAGTTATTAGTTTTTTGAAATGCAAAGTTATATAAAGTCACCATAAGTGTCTAATAATTACACCTGATCTCTTAAAGTTTGAATCTTTACTTTTTCCCTTCTTTCTTACACATACAGTTCAGTGTGAGATAATTAAATACATTATTTGTTTGTCTTGTAGCTGTTGACATGAGTCATAAAAAGACAAACAAAAATCTTGTGAAATTCAAATGTGATGATGCCTATCAAAAGTATACTACTCCGATCAAAAGTACGTTTTCTGTTGTCAGATTATGATGTAGTCTGTTAAAAGCTGTCAAACACTGTACAGAATGTGTTTGTTACACACAGCATAAATCACATTGGGTCTGAAGCATGAATGGACAGAAGTGCAGAGTTTCATTACTGGTGCACTCCTGGGTTTCTGGTTTGGCAATTTGGGGGTTATATGGATTTTTGATGTGATTGATCCCTTTATTTTAACCCGGGCTCCTTCAGAGTTCTTTAACTCTGTGACAAGTCATGTTGTTAGACTAGTAAACCCAATGTCATAAAATCTCCGAAACAGTCGTAAAAGTAGACAGTCCTCAAACTATTGCTAGCCACCCTGGACAATAACACGTGTTTTAACACATGTTTTGAAAGTGTATGGTTTCAGGGGATAACAGGTTTTGCTGTGTTTTGCATAGTACAATTACAGTGGGTCAGTCAAGCCCCTGAAGATTTCCTTCTAATTTTACCGCTGACCACAAAAAGTGGAGCACCACACTTAAATATTTAGAGGGTTCAAAGGTGCAAAAGCCCCACAAATTGCATGTAACTGTTTACATTAACAGAGCAATGGATGACTGTCTGCATGTTCTATTTCTATGTTGCAGATTACAACTCATTATTTAATTTCTGAGAAAATTATTGATCCTGGACATAACACAGGCTAGTGCAGTTTCTGCAAAGCATTTAGGAGCTTTATGCGGCCATGACCCCTACAAGTCCACGCTTAAAACCTTGGATGTTATTGGTAATATTCAGACTTGCATCATCCACTTATGCAACCCATAAATCGCATTTTATAAGATGCACACTTTTATACATTCAGTGAAATTCCCTGTAAACATTTCCCTGTAAAGGATATGACGTTCACAGCATGAACAGCCATGAACTCCTTCGTTACTTAATCGTGTACGAAAAGGCAGTCCCCAACTTATTTCTCTCTTGAAAAATTGAAAATGTAAAAATGTGTCACGGAAACACTTTGCTTTGCTCTACTCACTGCATCCCTTTATGCAGAATTTCTTCCCATATGTATTCATAATTTGAATGCATTATGCTACCCAACTTTTGTAGATACACTTAACAAATATGTCAAACCAGCAGATCATGCAGACAGTACAGCTCTGACGATCGGGGTAGAATAAGAAGAAAGCATGTTCTGGTGTTCCTATTAAGAAATGCATTTCCACCAGCTGCAGAATTTGCTTGGAAGCTGATTGAGAGTTGTGATATTTTTACTGTTCTCATAACTAACAAAACAAAAGCTACCAAAAAGATTTGAATAGACTGCCCCAAACTAGTTTGTAGTGAAACTGCCCATAATATTGCTGATGATGCCTCTTTATAGCAGTCAGAAATCATGATCAGCTCTAACTATTCAATGACCAGCACTTCTCCCTGTATAAAGTACTTCCATCCCCAGACTCTTCTCATCCAGACTAATCTAGCAAAATTGGATGAAAATGTTCAAAAGTAACAGCCACATTATGATGCCTTATACATAGCCTTCAGATTTTTTCCCTGACCTCCACACCTTTAATGAGTAGTGATGAGATCATTTTTCTGCTGCCCTTCTTAAAGCCTGTGTTTCCAAAAAGAGCCTTAGAGAAATGTATGTCTGAGTCATTTTAAGTCGCACCACCGCTTAGTCACACTCTGCTGCTGGCTCCAATACACAGATATAAAAGTAGCACAAAGATTAAATGATGGTGGTTGTTCCACTGTAGGATAAGCAAGTCCCCCCACCCACAGCTCTCAAACTCACACAGACACCACAAACACACTGTTGCACTTTCTCCCCTCGAATCACACACCCAGCCCCCCATCCATCCTCCAACCCCTGTCGACATCAGTGTGTGTTATCACAAGTGATGTTACCCTCAACCGCAGCGCATTCCTGAGGCTGCGGGTATTAGCTTGCTTTATCAATGTGTTTTGAATTATTTCTTGATGGTCCTGTTCTGTCTATATGTGTGTGTGATATTATTGATATCTTTTTTTATAGGGTGAACAAGGCGACCAGGGGCCGCGGGTATGTGGGCTGCACTAGCATGCCATTTTTTTACTTTTATTTGATGTGTTGATGAATATGTGTTATGTCTCATGCATGAAACTGTGAACGGAATGTTTGAGATGCATGCGATGTCGTGAACAGTGCAAATTATTTAAGCTTTCCGAGCATAACAAAGCTCTAAGGGAGCAAATGAGGCACGGGGGATTAAACTATAAACACCTGAAGAAGCCATTAAGAAAGGTCAGTGCCCTCTGACTGCTTCTGCCGCTTACAAATCTGTCTTCTACAGTGAATCGAATGAAAACAAATATCACCAAGCTTACTGTAATTCGATATAGCTGAGATCGTGATTGAGATCCTACCATTCTATACTTGAATTCTTTACATTGATATGTGAGCACTATACACAAGAGCACATTTAAAGAGCAATGTTGTTTTTATCTCAGTTGTTTGACATTTTGATAAATTCACACCTCTTAAAGGATGCACGCTTTGCAAAAGCTCATGAATTATGAAATAAATCATTGGCATATCCTACTCCAGTATCTGCTTGCATGCAGGCTGACTTTAAGTCATCGCTCTCCAGTTGTACTAAATACAAGGTCCTCCTAACTGTGAATGACCTGCTGTATTAAGTCTATTTATCTTTGTTGCATTAAGTGCTTGCTTTTACCCTCTTTGTTACTTTGCTGCCTTTTCTGTATATCTATCATCATCTTGGACAGACTCCAAGGGGGTCACAGCCACTTAAAGTGTCTCTAATTGATTCCCCCCACATGTAGGAGCACATTGAGGTTAACTTGTGGTGACGGAAAGTAGCCGTAGGCTTACCATCGGACTTCTTAATCATGTTTGACGCCGTCACCCACATACCACAAATGCCCACACAGCTTCTCAAAAGTGGGCCTTCTTAGTGTGGAGGTTTCTTTCACTTCAGGTTACTACACTGAGCGAAATTTTCTGGGAATTTTGTGATTGCAGTGCTTTTTAATTCGGCAATTTGTTTTGATAGTGTAGGGATAAATGAGTAAGGGACAGGTCTGTTTACAACCAACGACACAAAATATCCATCACATTCATCACAAAATCTAGGATTTCTAATAAATTCTGTTCTTATTCAAGCATGCGACTCTTGTAAACTCGGTTCTAAAAACAGGTCTCTTGAACTAATTATTTCTGTGGAGCATGATAGTTAAAATGTAACTCATACTTTTTCTCTGTTTACAATGGCAATGACACACATTCCTGCTAAAATAGGCTATTCTTAAACTGTAAAAACAATTTTGTGGCAGCTGTTTAGTTCTTTAATTCAGCATTTGTCCAAATAAAACTATATAAGTCTTTTCAATCACTCAAACAATAGAAAGTTGTCTTTGACGTGTGAAATCTGCCAGCTTAGCATTTCTCACCACGCCACAAATTTGCGTGCAGTTAAATGCAATTTGCAATTTTGTTATTGCAGTTTCCCCAGCAATAACAAAAGTACACTGTAATTCCACATCACTTACTTTTTCCTCATAGCTCATTAAAAAAAAAGCAGAGAAATTCTGTGCAGACTGTCACCGTGTGTACAGGTTAGATCTTGTTGAATTATAAAATGTAAGCTGGTGTATGAACTATATATTGAATGTACATCATTTTGTCACTGTGTAATTAAAATCTTCAGGTAATAGCCAACAGATACAGTAGTACAGCCAAATAAAGAATTAACTTCAGACCAGAGGGTCAAAAGATCTGCATAAAATAAGCAATAGAGACCAACTTCCACTCAGCTTTCCTCTAGACTAAATTCAGCTGGAATGCTGATCTTTCTCTGAGATAGAATTTCAGGGATTAGGGCATGATCTGTACACTCTAACCAGGGAAATGGAGTCATCCACCGTGAAGGAACTCAATCCCATGCCACCTAGGAGTGAATGAAAGGGAATCCTTTGGCTTTCCCGCTGTGATCCATCTTTTAGGACAAATAAACAGCACAAAATACCTATTACATTCAGGCTGGGAGTGTTTGTGTAATTAACTTTTCATCATAACTACGCGAGCCAGTCACACAGAGCACAGGCTACTAAGAATGAAGAGGTTAGAAAGGCTTGTGACCTAATTAAATTACCCACCAGGATGACATATTGACTTTGCACATTAAATTAGTGCGTAAATGTACTGGAACAAAATTAGGGAGATTTGCTTAATGGGCAAACTAGGAAATGTGATATTTGCCCTTGACACGGTTCTGTTGGAGAAAGGGGAGATTTTATGACTAGCGTAACCCACTGAGCTTCCTGTATTCAACCAGCAGCTATCATTTGTTAATCAATGAGCAAAATAGCATGTGTTCATCTGTTAAATAAGCTTAGTATTTCATTTGAACTCAATCTTAGACTTAGGATTTTATTGATAGTTTATTTTTTTGTGGCTAGAAATTGTACATGTTGCCTTTTAACAAAATAATGTAAAAAAATGACAAACCTAGACTAAAATGAATAAACAATAAAAAACAACTATTTACAGCAATGTTTGTAGGTTTCTAAACCCTTTTCTGTATTTCTGCATAAATAGTCCTAAAACTCTATCAGTTTCAGTCCGTAAAGCTGAATGAGAAAGCCATTGAATAAATGAGACAAACATATTATACTTGTTCATTTACTGGATCTATCAAATATTACATATTACTAAAAATTATGCTCACATGCCACTCACACATCTAATATTAGATCCTCAAGAAGTAAATGTCCAAGTGTAATATTTGTCTCATTGGTTTAATTGCTTCTCTCTATCTACTTTTAGGACTTTCAAGCACCAATTTAGGGACCCCAGCCCCTTTTCAGCCCTAGAAGGAAATAAGGGACATATAGATAATAATCTCACAATTGAATTGCATATTTGGAATGTTCATTTCAGTTTATTTATACTCCATTAATATTGTAAACCCTTAACAGAAGCAGTTAATCAGAAGTAAAACAAAAGCTCCAAGTGTTCTGCTACACAGATAATTAAAAGGTTTATTAAAAGATTAAAAGTAAGAACAGATCAACTCAAATCTATCAACTGTTCAACTGCTAAACTATATTTTCTTGGAGCAAAAGTGACAGAAAAAGAGAATTGTATAAAGTTGTGGGAAAATCACTTTTTGTCTGCCATTTTACATTCATGTATCTCAAACAAAACTCAGCCAATTGTAACATTTCACCTTCAGATGAACTGAAAATCATGGTAGATGTGCAAAACATCATAAAATACCCATGGGATGGCAGTTCCACCCACTGTTACGCACATGTCAGGGTCATGGCTCTCTACCCTCTAAATTCCTCAGTTAAGGGTTCCAGGGTTAAAAGGTGAATAAGCAGCAAATAAAACAGACACTAGTTACACAAACACAAATGGTAGCCACCATTGCATTGTACTTGTTAGCTTGAATTAATGACATAGGTCTGCAGTTGTCAAGTGGTGTGTGGTCCAAAGAGCTAATTGATGAAGTTTCAAAGCTGTGACAAATCTATATGGCCTTTGCTGCTTGAGCTAGAAAGCTAATCCAGCCGTGGAAGTTTTATTTTATGTGGGTGTGCACATGCACACATACATCTCAAGTCAAGCTGCTTTCAAGGAGACGAGTCAGATTTGGGGGATTTACCCAGTATGCAATCTCTCTACAAATGTCAAAGGCATTATTTAATTTCCAAGATCTAAAAAGAGATTTTAGGACAATGAGTTTCACATGCCATGCCTCAGAAACCCAAAATGCCTTTAAAAATAAACTGAGTTAAAATCAGTCTGATGAGTTTTGTAAGATACATGACAGGCCAAGGCTATCAAGCCTTCAGGATTCAATCAATACACTTCTTTGAATCATTGAATCCATCTGCGCCCGAATATGGATAATAATCTGCACTGCATGGAAGGTTTCATGATGACTGCAGGCTAGTCTGTTGGTGCAAGGGAGGACAAAGAAGAAGATAAATAGAACAGACATGTTAAGTTCAAAACTGGTTGCTCCATGTAAGTTAAAGAGCCACACAGACCACACCAAATCTGATTTGAATATGTTACGTAAAACTGGGCAAAAAACCTTGAATATTTGATTATCTCTAAAATATATATTTTTGTGACAACCAAATTAATATAACCATTAATTAATAAATTAATATTTATTCAATAGTATAGAAGTGTGCATTTTTGCCAATGTAGGTTTGTTTTTTGTGTACAATTACCATGTGATTGTGAGTTTACAAACTAAGAAATATGTACCTGACCTTAGTTCATGTTCATCATATCAAGCACATTTTGTCATAAAATTCCTATTTCCTCTCAATCCTTGATTAAAATGTAACATTTTTTTCTGCATCAGGAATGTCCTCTGATTTTTAATTACAGTGTACTCCAGTAGGTGTAAAAATGTATAATAATCACTTACCAGTGTGTAACAGTGTGCCCCTACACAGACATGCAACATAGAAGCCCTTTTAAATTGATAATGCCTAACAATTTCTCCTTATGTTAAATTGCACTTATGCCAGCATTCTTTGAAGCTTGTTTAACCTTGCAGCAGTGGGTGGAGCATAGAGGGGTTTAGTCAGATAAATCAGGGCAAATTTACTGCACATCAACCTCGATCATTGCAGTAATGTATGCTGTTGTCGAGTTTAATGATAAGAACAATTTCGTTTACTATCCCTGCCTGTCTTCAGATTCAGACCCAGATGAAGCCACAAAGTCCACAGCAACATTCAGCATCTGGCAATGAACAAAACAGAACAATTTGCGAGTAGTTAGGATTCTCAACCACTGTGATATTACTATTCTCACCCTTGTCCATGCATAAGCTCACACCTAGGTCAAAACTGTTCTACAGAGGCAATGTAGCGTTCTCGTTCCTTGCCTAGGGGGAAACGTTCCATTGGTCGGCTTATGTTGGACATATTTTTTGTTTTCCACGACCAGAACACATTGCTGTAACACATGAATGGTTGCAGTGAGATTGACTGGTGTAAGACTGTGGCCAAGCTAATGGTACATAAAGCCAGCTTATAGTAGCCACAGGCATGTTGTAAAAGGTAGTGGGATCAGTGCTAAATCTCACTGTCTCCAAGCAAATTGATCAAGCCTATCATAAAACTAACAGGATGAAGCAGAAGCAGCACTGTGCCAGCTTTCGTTGGAGCACTTCATAACTCAAGAGGCCTTGATGGAATGTTCTTCCCATCTTCACATGCCTGCTCCCTTTTTTTATTGGCAGGATGTTTGTGGTTATTAGTAACTCTCTGTAATATTGGCTCATTATCATGAGTTATTGTAATCTTGTTTGAAAGTGCATCTTCTTCACTTACGAACTGAAACAGGAGACAAGCAAGGTTTCCTGAGCTTCCTTCTGTTCAATGAGCCATGCGATTTAAATTACTTCTCAAACATGGTGGGATGGAATATCCCATAAACGTGGTATTTCCTCATGTTTACAACAACTATTTGAAAAATTGCTCGTTTAGACTAATTCTTGGAATAATCTTTTTAGACTGGATTTTCAGGCGGTATTTGGGGTTTTCAATAAAACAAACATTTGACCACACACTCAGAAATACAGGTTTTGTGTATTAAGGCAAATTTGAAAAATCAGGCAACACTTCCCCTGACAAATCCTTTTCTTCTAAACTGACAGGTGTTTGGCAAGCCTCAACAACAAAAAACCAAGTTTAAACTTTTAATTTTGTTGGCACACAGAACGGGAGCACAGATCCAAACGCATGCCTTGCTGAGATGAAATCAAGTATCTTATCCAACCTTTAAAAACACATTTCTGTTTAAAAGCAGCTCAGTCAAATTGCATGGGCAACGCATCCTGACTGTTGATCTTCATTTTAATTCCAAGGGCGATGTGAAGAGCTTGGTGGACTTGTCCAGTGGTGTACATGTTGGTTTGCATTTGTCATTTTGTATGGTTGTGTTTGTGTTGTGCCATTTTGTCCTCAGGGACTTCCTGGTCTGCCCACCCTGGCTGCATTGCACAGCAATCAAATCCTGACTGTGAAGGTTTGTTGGAGTGGCCTAGCTGCTCAGGCAGACTCTGTGGCACACACACTGAGATGACACACATCCTCCACATATTCGTCCCCCGAGCGGCACAACTGCGTCTGATTAATCAGGTCCAATCAATTGCTTTTACGCCCCTGAGCTATCGGTAGGGCCACTAAAAAGTGGTTCTTTTCTATATATCATAGAGAGCTAGGGAGAGAGGCTCTGACAGCTTTTTTTAAAAAAACAGAGCAGTAATGTGCAACTAATTAAAAACAGGATTTAGACTTTCTAACCCAGATATGGTTTGCACTGTAACTATGTAAGTGGAAAAAAGGAGAAAGGCATATTATATGATAAAGTGACAAAATGTTTCTAAAGAAAAGCCCCATGGTTTACCGCAAATCTGCTTATTTCAACACCTGTATAAATGTTTAAAAATCTCCCCTATATAAAACGATTAGATCATTCGATTTGAATTATATACCTCCAAAGATAATTCTAAGGTTACAGAATGTAGAGAATATTTAACAGTAGCTGTAGTCATTTTCTCTGAAAAGTGCCTTCTCAACATTTTACCCAACTTTTTCAAAGGCATAACCGTTGCTTTCAGTGTGTGCAGCTCCTGGGGTCTGGCTTGGCACTAAGCGTTACTAATAGCACTTTCACTGAGCAGAAATTGACATTTTTCATTGGGCAAACTCCACGTGGGTGTCCCATCCAGTGCCCCTTAGGTGGTAATTGCGGCCTCCCGAGCCGAACAGAGTTCGGACTTCAGAAGGAACCACTGCGGAAAAGTGTGGATTCCAGCTCATGCGTGAAAGTGCTAAATTGGGTCCTCTGACTCAACTACTTGGTCTAATCTATTTTTATGCTTTTTTCATATATTTCTTCCACTTCCTCCTTCTTCTGGGACCTCATGCAACTATCTCCTCTCCAACCTCTATCACCTCCGACCTCTTGACCTCACACACCTGCTCAGATGGTCTTCCCTAAGATCAATCATGGCTTTCTTTCTGCTGATCAGCAACTCATTAAGCGCCGGCTCATTAAGGTAGTGCTTGACCTCACTGTATTCTCTCTCTTTCTGTCTCTCTTTCTCAGTTCTCCACAAGGCTTCTCCTCTTAGCCCTCCACTTCCTTTCCATTCTTCAGCCTCTCCATGCCAACACTCAGGCTGGCCAACAAGAAATAAGCTGCAATGAACAGCAATCATTCTGAGCTCACAGTGGTATTTTAGCAGTATTAAGAGCTCATTTGTTTTTGATTTGCTTTAAAATGTCTACTAAACTTGTAATGACGATTAAATAAGTGATATGTGTTTTCTTTTAGTGGTAGAAAAGAAACCTCCTACCCCCCAATGTAAAAGTAAAATGTAAAAGTAATTAATACATTACAGTATAAAATAAATGGTGTCGCCTCCTGCAGTCAAGAGTAAAAGTAAACAAGCAAAATGTTCATAAAGAATTAGAACACAGGGTGTTATTAATGTGAATCACTCTAAAGCAATGAAGGCAATTTTACTGCTAGTGTAGTCTCCTTGTGGAGAATGCTAAACCTTCTAAATGTGAGTATGTTTTCCATTCCAGTTCCTTGGAATTCTTTGCCTAATCAAAATCAGAATCAAAATCAAAAAACCTTATTTATGCCAGAGGAAAGTGTTTATGTTACAAGTGCTCAAACATAAGTAAATAACTTGCCTATTAAGTTATTTTACATTAATATTAACCTTCGGGAAATATTGTTATTGTCTAAATTAGCTAGCTAGCAAGCAATAATATAAACAAGAGATTTAAGAATGAGAACTAAGACCAGGCATTTGGTTTGTTATATTGAAGCACTGGTACAGTTTGGGTACTCATGCAATGGTTGCTTTCCACCCCTGACTGCAGTTTCACCGGCCATGTGGACATTTCTAGCTGTTAAATGCTGCTATACTGTTAAAAACAAGTCCCAGTGTTTTCATCACAGATGAAACTGGATGGAAATCTGGAAATAATTAAAGTTAATTATGCATCAAAATTCCTGCAGGAGATTTTCATAGTAAAACTGCTCTCCGTGATCATAAATCAGCAGATTAAAACAGAGGGCTAACATCGTGTTTGTAGCCTTCTAGTGATGTTAATTTTAACTGTAGTGAGACATAACTCCCCTCTATGTTCTCTGTGATCACTTTTTCATTACCCTTTTGCTCTGCTCAAGCTAAATGCTTTCATATGCTGTCACTTCTGTCTCATACTTCTGCATCATTTTTTCCTCAGGGTGATCAGGGTCAAGCAGGCCCCCCAGGACCCCCTGGACCTCCAGGCCCACCTGGTCCTAGGGGACCCCCAGGGGACACAGGGAAAGATGGCCCCAGAGGAGCTCCAGGGCTACCGGTGAGGCTACTCAGTACATAAAACATTGTGAAAGTGATGTTGGTAAAAGTTAGTTTTAATATATTTTCTAATTGCACAATTCTAGTCTCATCTGTTCAAATTCAGATGTTTGATTGGTGCTTAAGCTATGAGTGGAGAGGTCTGTGGAAAGTTAAGATTTATCTTTTGAAACATAATCAGTATAGTTTAAAAGTAGTCAACGGAAAACTCAAGGAAAGATACCAGAAAATGATTGTTCTCTGTAACATTTCACCTTTGCTGTTTCTATTCTATCCGCTAAGAACTCTGGAAATCGCAGAATGGGGTGATATGAACCATTACTCGCAATGTGAACAATCAACCCCGTATCTCAGAAATGCTTCTGCTTCCAAAAATCTGTCTATACTACAGCGATTGATAGCCATTATTTTTACTTTCCACCCAACATAACTCTTTCCATGTGTGTAATGCTGTCGGTGGCACAGTGTGTTAATTTATGTACGTTCTAACTGTGCAAGATAAAAAGGGGGAAAGAAAAACAGAAAATGCGTCAATTATGTACCATCATAAAACCTTCCCAAGGCCCTGAACAGATCTCTGTTATTTTGCCCCGATTTATGGCAGGAGTGTAAAAATATTAACTGTTGTTTATCTGTTTCGTTCCAGGCTACATCATTATATTGTTTTCAGTCTTTCCAGTCACTCGCTTCAGAATATGATGTCAGAATGCTGCGCTATTTGTTTTCATGCTTGAAATGCAATGAGCTGATCACTGTAAAGCTCCCACTCCCATCCACATATTAAAAATGAAATATTAAATATTACTGGTTATGTAGGGTCATTGACCTTTCCTAAACACTTTAGTAAGGAGCAGGATTATTACATTTAGCTTTTCATGGTTTGAATAGATGCCCAGAGGCTCAGAGGTGGCAAGTTCGAAGAGAGATTCTGTTCAGAGTCGTACAAGATGGTTTGCTGTAGAGAAAAAAAAGTGTAGTGAGGATGGAAACCATTTCAGTTTCGGAAGGTTTTAGTTATCACTACCACAAGCTAAAACATTGTGTAGTGTTAACTAATTATATAGCAATTCTCAAAATAGCATATTGTTGAGATATACTGCCAAAGTAGCAAATTACAATCCTTTCTAACATTCTTTACACCAGTGCCTTGTATTTTTTCATCACTTGATATCAAAGGAAATGGAAAAATGTCTGAAGACTCAAAGTTGTAGATACAGAATGTAAATCAAATCTTGTAATTGTGTAATTCTATCTCTTAAAAATTCTCATAGAATTTAACATATTTATTGAAACACATTTTGCTTTTTTAAGTTAAATTATTTTATATAGGTTAAACCTTTGCCTAAGACTTTATGTATTGAAGTAATTACAACATATTGAGGTGGTCTACTATTGGATAGTCTATTAGGGATTATACCAAACCCTGAAAATAGGAGATTTGGCACATTAATTGAAACATTTTAAATATGTTGCCTTTTTTCTTTATCGCAGGGTGACCCTGGAACTTCAGGAGAGAACGGTTCTATGGTAAGCAACTTGCCCAATATTTGCAATATTTCAGTTGCATTTAATATCAAAAACACCATTAAACACTGTGCAAAAGCACCTATGCCTTCTAAGGAACAACAAATTAATGAGAACATAAATAAATTAGTATTGTATAGACTGCTCAAGGCAACTATCCATTAGTAGCAGCCTGAATTTGTGTGCAGTACTGTGAAAAGAAAATGTGTGATACAGTAATCTGTTTAGTAAAGGTCTGAAATGTGCACAGGTCAAGTGGTTGAAGATGTACAATTGATGACGTGGAAGCATAGTGTTTAGATTCTGAATCTTATGCAAGGAAAACTAATCAAGTCCATTCTTTCTACCTGCATCATCCTAGTTGGAAAACCATCAAACTCTGTTGTAGGTTAAAGTAGCCAAAGCCTATTCCAGATAAGCTTTCTCCTGTCTAACAGGAGTCATGTATAAGCTCTGTTGGTTAGCATTTCATAACATATTCAATTCGTAATTGAATGCAAATGATGCTGCCTTTCATTTTCAGTAACCTAAGGCAAAAGTCACTGGGATATAACAAGTCATTTATTTTAAGTGATTCTCAGTCGCCACAGCTACATATTATAAAAATGTTTATTTTTGTCAGGGATGTGTTGGAGGCAGGATGTAAGTGCAATATCTAATTTAATATCCAAATCCACAAAGGATCAAAGGAGACACAAAAATATGAGATAATCCTAGGGGCTAAGAAAGACCAGAGCAAGGCAACACAACTACAGAGAATCCTAACAAAGAATCCACCCAGGCTTAATGAAACACAGGGATATATACAGGTGCTGGTCATATAATTAGAATATCTTCAAAAAGTTGATTTATTTCACTAATTCCATTCAAAAAGTG
>JBBPDB010000011.1:13435682-13452412 GCA_037974465.1 Brachypetersius altus
GGGGTTTTCATTAGTTGTCAGTTATAATCATCAACATTAAAAGAAATAAACACTTGAAATATATCAGTCTGTGTGGATTGAATGTATACAAGTTTCACTTTTTGAATGGAATTAGTGAAATAAATCAACTTTTTGAAGATATTCTAATGATATGACGAGCACCTGTGTATATATATATAAAATGATCATCAAAATACTTGGTCATGAAAGATGACAAGAACAAGACACAAGTGAACAGGATAGCAAGGAGGAGACTGAGGAGAAAAAAGCATCAAATGGCCGAGGTAAACAATGACATTATTGCCTCTAGAAGGGAAATCAGAGGTGAGATGCAGGTGGATCATAATAAGAGTGAGATGTCTGTCTCACTCACTTCTGTATGTTTTGAGGAAATTACCCAGGGTTGTATTTTCATGATGACAAAGTTCTGTCTTGCTGACCAAAGAAAGGCAGTCTAAAAGGGATGAACTCACCTATGTCTTCCATTTGGAATGAAATAAGGCTGTATGTCCAACTGTCTCAAACCATGACAGTTATGTGCTTTTAACAAGAGTCAGTGTCCTCGTTAGGGGATCCAGCTGCACCTAAAACAGCATAGAAGAGTACACCAGTATCCCTGTAGTCATAAGAGTCAGAATCTTTATCGTAACACAAGGCAATCACCCCATATGCTTTCAAAATCCTATGTTTCATTCATACCTTATGGATATGTCCAGTACCAGTTAAGTATCCAACAAGGTACACAGTCACACTTTCACAAATGAAAGTGTCAATACATTTTTGGAGAAATTCCATAAAAACCATGTTAGTGAGCTTGACTAAGCTTGATTGTTTTTTGGGGTTTTTTTAAAGAACGAGAAGAACCTTCACATGCTGTAAAGCTCCTATAGCATTTACATGTGTTTCCTACAACTTTATAAGAACTTTATAAGACTGTAAGGAAACACTCAAGCCATGTTAAGGTTTATATGACTGGCTTTGAGGTGGTAAACAATACTTAAGAAAAATAACTTTTAGGAAAATGAAAATGAAGGAAAATGAAAGCATGGCAAGACTATTATTTATGCAATGCACCCTGCTGGAGGCCAGGGCCTGCTTAGTACTGTCTAGCACTTATATGGAGATTCTGCTGTCAAATGGGCGAATTCCACAGTTTTCCAAAGACATCCAAGACATGTGGTGTTGGTTATACAGATTAAGTTCTCGTGGAGCAGCGAGGAGGAGAAATAGCAAAATATTTGTAGGATCTATTGGGAATCATCAGTGCCATAAGGTTGCTCTGGGGAAAATTAAGGGTCCCTCTGCTTTCCAGAGGTGGTTTGCAGTCTTGCGCGCAGCTCGCATTTGTGGGGGTTGAGGAGGGGTGCTCCTAAATATGGAACGTCAGTGGGATGTGCAATTCTGTGGCCTTCTCGAAGGGCATTACATTTGTGTGATCATGGAGATGGTAGTTTGTGCAGTGAACGCACATTGCATTGTCTTTGTGTTTCAGTTGTCTTTGTGTTTCAGTTGTACTTGTGTTTCAGTTGTATTTGTGTTTCAGTTGTATTAGTGTTTCAGTTGTCTTTGTGTTTTAGTTGACAAAAATGTTTTTAAAACCATGGGCAGGAGCCAAATGTGTTTACAATATGTGGAAATACTACTTGCAAACATTCATTGTTATTGAATTTGTAAAAGCACTATCACATGTTTTACATGAAGTAATTAGCAAGGCTTTTTGCTACAGCATTCATTATGTGAGAATAGAGATCATTAAGTTCATCTATTTATGGCTAGACAAGCACATGTGTATGGAACAAAATCTCTAAAACATACGCTGGTATAGCTACAATTCATTTTGCAGAGCCTTTTCTTCTGTTCAGAGCCGTTACTTGTTCAGTAAGCATTTACTTCTGGCTCTTCCAATTTACTTTCAGTACAATGTATTCATCTTTGGAAAAAATGGAAATCAGACATTTGCCCAGAGGTGCTTTGTGAAAGAGCGCTCCTTTTGCAAAGCGACTCTGTATGTATTCAATGAAAACTCAAGTAGAGTTTTCAGGCTTTCTTGATATGCCCATGGCTAGGAGTTGCTTTTGGCCTGTTTGGTAATGAGTATATCTTTCTCCTGTTCTATCTATCCATGCAAGTTTCCTGCTTATTCAAGTACTTACTCTAATGCCCTTGATTCGGTCTGAAGTAGAAGCTGTTTTGTGTGGATTAGTCAGTTTTACAGGCCACAATGGCCTTTGATTTCTCCAGTGTGTTCCATACAGTCAAAAGAGGTTTGTTATTGACTTTGGGCCAATAAATCTATTGTCAGTGGTTCTGTTGAAGTATTTCCACTCAAGCTGTCAAGCTAAGGAGGAAGGGAGGGATAGGAGAAAAGAGTTATTTATCATTTGAATCAGTGCCTAATAGACTTTTTTCCCATAACTTTCTTTCCATCACTAACTGATCTCCTAAATGCTTTGTTTTAAGGCTTGTTTAGTTTGGAATATGGGACAAGCTAGATGTAATGTCTGTAGAGGCAGACCACAGACTTCATCTGCAGGCATATGGACAACCTCTGGGCTCTTGGGCTCTTAACATGTTATTTACTATAAGATCCATCACTCAGGGGAATGGAGGAGTGCTGAACTTGATACATCAAGTATGTCTTGAACTTGTCCTCGATATACACCATGATTCATCACCGTGGTCAGACTCCGGGCCAACATTAAATTAGACTGTGCAAGCCGAGATCTGTTAAGCAGATAACTGAGTTCTTGCGCTGCACTGTTTGCTGACCTTGTGCTGGTCGATGGGATGGGATCAGGGGAATCTCCTAGATCTCACACAGTGAAGCTTGTTCTCATGAGTCAAATGGCATCTCTTTACAGCCAAGCCAGGGGCATGGGTGTTTTTGGCAAGTGTGTCCTGACAGGGATGTTGGGAGGTTGATGAAGTGCAGTGCTCCTTTATGGCTCAGGGGCCAAGGAGACTGGCTCTGGACAGGACTGTGATGGTCTTTCTTGTCACTCTTCTAATGTAGAATTAGAACTTCGGGCAGACTGTGGTTACACTGTGGTTCTCTGACACAGTCTCACCTTAAGTGGTTTTTGATATATCCTAACTTAAAGTGAGGAGAAACGTGTATTCAGACACTTTTGGTTTTGCTGTTTAATATACTTCCATATCTATCTCAGATATCTCCAATTTACACACACAATGACTTTGTACTTATGAAAGTGAACAAAAAAAGTAAACATGGATCAGCCACATTTGTCTGATACATCCTGCAGATGCTCAATTGTATGGAGATCTGTTTTATTTGGAGTCCATGTCAACACTCCTCAAATTATGCCTGAATTATTTTTGCAGTGTGGCAGGGCGCATTGGTCTGTTGAAAGAGGTCACTATTAAGAAACACCATTGTTACTTGGTCTGTAATAATCTTTAGGTAGATGCTATGTGTCAAAGGCACATTCCCAGCAGAACATTGCCCAGAGCATCACACTGCCTCCACTGGTTTGCCTCTATCCATAGTGCATCCTGGTATCATCTCTTCTGAAGATGTGATACACATGACAAACAGCAAACTTCATGAGACTAGGCCACCTTCTTCCACTCCTCCTTGGTCCAGTTCTGAGTCTCATTTGCCGATTGTAGGTGCTTTCAGTTGTGAGCAGGGTTCAGCACAGGCAACCTGACCGATCTGCAGCTGTGATGCACTGTGTGGTCTAATACCATTCTATTATAGTCAGCATCAACCTTTTCAACAATTTGTGCAACAATATTTCCTCTGTGGAATCAGGCCAGACAGGCTAGCCTTTATTTTCCACACACATCAGTGAGCCTTTTGATACTAAGCACTGCATCCCCCAAATACTGTCCAAGATCTGCCCATCACAGTTTGGCCCTGTGTCTGTGTATTTTTAGACAAATTGACCCTGCTGTCATAATAAAACTTGTTGCCACTAGTAATTGTAGAAAGTTGTAATAATAGTGATAGTAAAGGAGCTTTTCAGGGACAACTCCATTAAACAACACTTACGTGGGAAACAGGCCACAGCCATAGCAAAGGTATTTTAACATACTTTTGAGTACAAATAGTATAATAATACTATAATAGTAGTATAATAAGTGAATTATATAACCCCACTTCAATATCAGTATTCATAAATACTGTGATGTCATATTTTTGCCATCTCACCAACATTTATCCTCAAACTAAATTAGAGAAACAACCTGGCTGGAAATCATCATGAGGATATTCTAGTGGGTCTTCACTGAAACCTGTTTTTGGGCATTGGATCCCAACTCTTGTAAAAAAAAAAAAGAGTCAAGAAACAGTTTTTTGCCCCATGACAGACGTAGCCATCACTTTTTGTGAACCTGCCTGCTCTTTCTTCTGACCTGTCCTGCGTGAAGGCTGTTCAGCAGGAATAACAACATCGGCAGTGTACAACAGAAAATAATTACCCAGTTATGGATATTATAGGGAACGGGCCTCGTTAAAGAGTACGTTTTGTGATTCAGCAGAAGGAATAGTGTTTTTTTTTTTCTCATCGGCAAAAATGAAACAAGGCTTTGATTATAATTCTTGTTTCATCCAAAAGGCCTAAGGGGCTTGTTCTAACTGCATGTGAACCTTGCCTGGGCAGGGTGAATAATCTCTAAGGACTGGCCTGGCAGAATTAATGCTATTATTTCATACCTTCTGACTCTCTTTCTGTCTTTTTATCTTTCCAGGGACCTGAGGGCCCTCCAGGACCCAAGGTAGGGTTTAAGTCATCCTTTACAAGTTGGACTGTTGATCTTATTCCAAAAATTCATAAATCATTGCAACTGAATGATGTATCATGAATTTCCTTTAACATGAAGCACAAAGACGCATTCAGGCTGAAATCCTGATACATGCAGCCACTTGGACGCTATGTCTTGGGCATGTAATTCAGCTTCATTTTGAGATTAGTAACTGGAGGTGCTGACGGAACAGTGGATAAGGTTCCAATCAAGAACAATTGACTACAATTGGACACAGCTGTCATTGCAGAAAGCTGCAAATAAGTGAGGAGCATATACAGAGTACTTACAGTGGTGCTTGAAAGTTTGTGAACCCTTTAGAATTTTTTAAACATAACCTAAAACATCATCAGATTTTTGGTCCTGGAAGTAATACAGCTTCAACTCTGGGATGTTGGAGGGTTTCTTCGCAGAACATTAGCAGACACTTTACTTCCTTTCAGCACTAGTCAGTGCTTTTTTTCTTTTTTTTTTAATCACGTATACGATTAATCACGTATATATACACAAAATTAAATAATTAATTCAAAAGTGTATTGTGCACTTTTATTTTTAAAGTACTTCCATATTAACAAAAGTGCAATAACATTTGTTTTGCAAACACTGAACAAATAAGGAGCTTTTTAAGTATTCTTTTTAAAACAGTTACACAGTAACAGATCAAATATTTCTGTAAATCTCAACATAAACATTAATATAATCAAATGAAACATAAAACCAAAGCTATTTGCCACAGCAGGGCATTCACGTTTTATCTCACATCCTATGTTTCGCTCCTAAGGCCCTCATTTGGGCATAACCTGAGACTAAACTCAGTTCCTTCAATGTGAATAATTATGCTGTTGTGCGCTACAGCATATTCAAGTTATCCCAAATTAATTGCTAATATAATAAAGTAACACAGCCCCTTATATTCACATGTGATTACAGCACAGCACACATTGTAAACAAAGAGAAATTCTTTCTCTGCATTTAACCCATTCAGCATGTGATGAAGATATGGTTATCAACTTTTATTGTTTATTATACTCAGTGAGTGATTAATAAAATACCATTTGATTAGTATACATTGGGTTGATGAAATAATAATGTGGTCTGTAACAAACAGAGCATTAGCTAATTAAATGCTCCTTGTTTGCATACAGCATTTTGTAAGTCTTTGTGAATTAATGAATTTGTGTTATGATGAGTATGTGTTCTGACTGGGTAGCAATTTTGTGGCATTTCTCAAATATTTGTAGACCACAACAGGTTAAGTTAAAATTGACTAAGTATGGACTAAAAGTCATTTAATGACATTTTTCAGAATTTCCAAGGAATTGTTAAATAAATCCTTTAGTTATTTATTTATTGTAACTTCTTGATGTATATACGTTTTGATTTAATCAGCATGTTTCAACCAGTGTGTCCAAACATTGGTAATGTATGTATGGTTCACATTCTAATTCCTGTTTTAACGTTTTCTAGTGAACTGAATATGAAATAGAAAAAAGCCAGAAAAACACATTCGAGGATGAAATTTTATTTGAGTGTGTCTTCACCTCTTAGGGCACCATTGGACTGCCTGGCATTCCAGGTATTGATGGATTGAAGGTAAGATTACACATAGCTTTTGATAAATAGTGATGTAAACCCTGAAGTCTGGAATAGTGATGCTAGCTCCCTTTTCAAAACATATTGTATTTGTTACTGCTTCTCACCATTCTTTCTTAAAGCTTAAAAAACAACCCATATCTAACAGGGGTTAAAAAGATTTCCTGTCTAACCCTTTCGGAGTTGGAACAAAAACGTAGTAGACTTTAGATTGGGATCTGTTTCATCGATCCAGACTGAGCAGCAGCTCAGTATCATCAACATGGTGAAACTCGAAACTATTGTGTCCTTTTGCAGAAAGCCCAAAGGCATAATTTTTCAAGCTAAAGTCGAAGGCCCAACTAAAACAGGCCTAATACAACATACATAGCCTAGCCTGGTAGTAAACCCAGCTAAGGCTGGAATAGTGATAATGTTGTTAATGTTGTTTCAAGAATTCTTAATTTTGTTAGCAATTTTTAGTTGTTAATTTGGTTGACTTTATTTTACCAAGCAAAGAACCTTATACATCAGTTTCCCTTTTTGTGGAATGAAACTTTTCTCTGGCCACTTCAAAATACAAGCAGCTTGTCTATACCTTGCATTGTACCACACTATAGAGTGAACTCTAACCAGCAGAGCTGCAATCAGCATTTACTTTTGTACATTTTGGGGAAAGTTTAATTAAGTTCAGCAAAAAACATCCATTCCTAGAAAATGAGTGTAAAATTAGCATGGCAGTGACAGACAGTTTACACAAAATGTCTTTGATTATTCAAGCAAACACCAATTCCATAACTGAGATGTGTAAGAACATTATTTAAAATTTTAAAAAGCTGTACATTTTGTAAATGATATTTAAGAAACTAAAGAGTCCAAATGAGGAACCATGATATAACCTTGAGTGTAATACATTTGAATTTTCACACTTATATGAGGGTGTAAGATATCCCATTTTAAAACCATGGGCATTAAAATGCAAACCCACCACCTAGGCCCTTTTGGCCGCACTCTTATGCAGTGGCTTTCCAAAAGATTTTGGAGTGTGACTGTAGGAATCCATGCCCATTTAGTCAAAAGAACATTTGTGAGATCAGGCTGAATGAGAAGGACTGGCTCGCAACTGATGTTCCAATTCATTCAGTTCAACCAGTTGGTCTGACTTCAGGGCTTTGTACAGACCACTGGAGTTCCTTCACATCCAACTCATCAAATGATGTCTTTATGGACCTTGATTTGTGCCCAGGGGCACTGTCATGCTGGAACAGGAAAGGGCCTTCCCCAAACTGTTGCCACAAAGTTGGAAACATATAATTGTGTAAAATGTCTTTGTAGTGTTAACATAACCCTTTACTGGAATGAAGAGGCTGGGCCCAGAAAAACAGCCCCAGACCTTAATCTCTCCTCCTCCAAACTGTCGGTGCTATGTGTTCTGGTAGACAGTTTTCTTCTGGCATCTACCAAACCCAGGTTTATCCATCAGGCTGTCAGATAGTGAACCATGATTCATTAATGCTGAGAACATGTTTCCACTGCATCAGAGTTCAGTGGCAATGTGCTTTACACCACTCTAGCCAATGCTTGGTGTTGCACTTAGGCTTTTGTGGAGCTGCTCAGCCATGGAAATCTCATGAAGCTCCCCGTTCTTGTACTAAAGTTGCTTCCAGTGGCATTTTGGCACTCTGTAGTGAGTGATGCAACAGAGGACAGGTGCTTTTTACACTTCTTGATTTCCCACAATTTGAGTTTGAGTGGTCTAATGCTTCATGGTTGTGCTGAGCACTTGATAGATGCAGGGCAGATTTAGTAGGGCAGACATTTTACAAACAGAGTTGTGGAATCCTGCTACTTGACATTGCCATGCCACAAATTCTATTTGTTTGAGCTTGTTCTTTTTTTCTACACTGTTGCTGTAACACCTGAACTCAAAAACTGCATAAGTGGTTCTCCACATACCTTTAGCCATATAGTATACCTTCCAGTGCGACATCAGTGGTTTTGTAAGAGTGACCAAAAATGTTAGGAACAATGAACATCTTATGCACTCCAGCTTTGTAATATATTTAAAAAAAAAAGATGTAAAAAGTGAAGGTCGATGAGAAGAATGAGTAGTGTTGGAAATCAGTGGCTCTGATAGAACTGACCATTCTTTTGATAAAGGTCAGGTTCCTTAACATTTCTAACTTAAAGAGCCTTTAGCAAAGTTACCTGATAGACTTTAGATATATTTCATTAAACAAGCTTCTAGGGGCTAAACCCTTACATGTATAACATTTTTTGTATGAAATTGTATCTTTACATGCTGTGAAAGGTTTTTCACACATTTTGTTTATAACCGTGGCATTAAACCAGTACTAAAACAGTTCTTCTGTGACATAGTTCAGATAAACCTTTGATGCACATTTTCTTTAATAAGTGTGGGTAGCTAAACTTCATTAAACAAGACAAATTATTCCATGTTTGTAGTGAAACATGAAGTAGTACTGACATTACAATATAGAATACTACACTGAGACATAATTTTTCTTGGTTTTGCTTGATAATCATGGTAACCTTGGTATTTCCTGGCTCTACTTGGAAATCTAGAAAATCCTTTGAGTGCTTTCATGTGACTATTACAAAAAATGGATTGCATTGAATGTTAAATGCATAAGAACCATGCACTAAAAGTTTTTTGGGATACTGTAGCATCTCTACTGAAAAATGGTCAAGAGTTGACTGATGATTTTCTTGACTTAATGAAATCTTGGTGACAATCAACCATCATAAGACCTGAGTAGAACAAAAACAATATGCATTGCCTCCTTAGACAGTGTCATATTTTAGCATATAACCATTGTATAATAGCTTAATAAAGACAGTTCACATTTCAGTCAGATCACGTCAAGACAACACACATATTAAACATGTACTATCTCTGGAACACTAACCTTGTGCCGCTTCGGATGGAGCTAAAGCATTCAAATGAACTTTCTTTCTAATGTGCGGCAGGAACTAACTGAAGCCAAGCATGACATCCCAAAATCCAAAGAACCTGAGGCGATAAGTGTCACATAAAAGATTGCAGCCAATGTGCTACGTTCTGCTAGTTCAAGAACATCATCTGGATGTTATCCACTGGAAACCAGTTGTGCTCAGATACAAAAACAAGCAAAGTACAAGGAAGCATGAAAACAAATGCAACAATAATAACTTATGGCTATTTAACAGTGTCTTATCCTCCATTAAGCAGGATTAAGCTGGAAATTGGGTCCTTTAACGATACTAAAAATGGTTCTTAAAATGGCCAAATCAAGTGCAGCAACCATACTATTAGGGACTATTAAGCTAATGTTAGCTTTGCTAAACCAACTGGCTTCACTATTCCAATAATGTTTTTGTGGATAGATAAAACAAGTCTAAGGTGTACAATTCAGAAATGATAAATTGAAAACAGAGCAGTGCAGTGCAGTACAACAAGTGACTATCACTACATCATGATAGTTAAACAAGCAAAACTATGACAAAACACTTTTATAGTAAATGTATGCAGAACATTAGATTTAAAACAACCATGTCCAGTAGAATCAATCTACTTTTCCTTAGACCTAAAAAGAACTGACGATACTTTATATTAAGGCTAAACTCCAGGTGTGGGGTTATTGACTGGGTCGTTTGTGTGTTCTGCTGTTTATAGGGGGAGGTGGGTTTGCCAGGATTAGATGGAATGCCTGGTCCCAAGGTTTGTGCACAATTTGATTTTGAAATGTCGTGCACAATTTATGTTTCATCAAGAGATCCATTCCATATCCACAAAAATATTTATTTTGATAAGGCATGAAATTTATGGCAACATTATTTTCTCACATGCTCTATCTTTTTGGTACTTGAAAATTCATCTGCAGAATCGCATCACTTTCATTTCAGAAGAAACAGCAAGAATATGGACTGTCATCAATCTCCAGAATGTTTTCATTCCACAGAATTTTCATACAAACATTGATTTTGTTCATCAATGCAAATATTTGTATCTCATTTCAAACAGTGCTCTCTGCCTTTCTCTTAGTGTGTTATGTTCCATTTTAAACCGAGGCTCTGGAGAATTGGTTGTTCCTTAGTTCTGAGGTCATCTGAAGTAGCTGTAACACAAGCTTCATTTCTTAGGCAAACTTAGTCCCAGATATGATCTTACCTTTTTTCGCTTACTCCAGCACTCTCTGACCTTTGAACATTAAACATGTGTGGATTTCTTTTTCCAACAGGGTGAAAGAGGAGATCGAGGTGAAAAGGTAAAGCCATGTTTTTCCATTCGTATTGTTGGCTAGATGTCAAACCGTTTATTAAGAGTAATATTGTCAAGCAGTGTACCTCTTCTTATGTAACATGAAATCAGAATATGGATCAAGGCTAATTAATCTGAATAATGAATAAAGTTCCAACAGATAGGCAACAAGTGCATGAGTGATGTTTCTTGACCACTGCAAACCCTTATACAGATACAAGCTGTACCATCCAGACAAGCTTGTCTAATAAAGTATCAAATTTACACAGCGTTGGAAATCATTGATGGACAGGGTGGAGAGAGGGTAATGCATAGTTTAAAATCTACAGGCAAAGATTGTTGTACTTACAATATCTTGACTAAAGGTGCACCTGAAAATGTGGTAATTCCAAGTCAAGTAAAAGGGACCCTTTCACAGTTTTCACTCAGAGGGGATCTAGGCAGGAACACTCGAGAGGAACACTCTCCCTTTTTAAAGACTAATGGTTCAATTAGTCTGTCTCTGGTTGAAAAGAGAAAATGTACAGTGGAGCTGAAGAGGTAGGAAGGAACTCTGAGTCATCTCGACTAATGTGTTGGCACAGTTGGTCATAGCAGCAGGAAAGGTGCAGATCTAAGTGCAGATGCATGAAAGATTGCATCTTTGCTTCACACACTCTGCTTCAAAACTAAAATGTAGATTGGAACAGATGGGTGGCAGACTTTTATCCTCTATGGAAGATTTCTCATGCAACAAACCATGTTCTGTGTTGTAATGAGCCTTACACAACACGTGATCATCTAAACAAGCATCTCTTCTTGAAAGAGAATATATTTCTACCCTATGTATTCTATATTGGTAAACATTAACAAATGCAGAAACTCAGTTAGCAACAGCACTGTGGAAATAATAAAGCTCTCACAAAATAATTGCTCTCTGCCTATTGACTGAATGTCTGGAGTGCAGACTTATAGAACAAGAGTACATTGTAGGCTGCAGCCAGTAGTTTGGCACCGCAAGTAACAATTAACAAAAGTTGCTATGTGTCTGATTTAAATTGTGCTTTTCATCTGGCATCTGAAGTATGAATGTTGCCATAAATGCTGTAAAACAGTGTCAGTGCTCTCAAACCAAACTTGTAAGCCCAGTTGTAGTTAGATTTGAATATTATTAAAATGTTGACTAAATTGTTTAGTCGTGAACTGTGCCCTTTCTTATAGGGTGACATGGGAGACGACGGCCAGAGGGGTGAAGTCGGTGAGAAGGTAAGTCTACATAAGGGCTTATCTACTATATGTAACTGATGAATTTCATGTACGAAAGAAACTACAATGACATGGTCACGAAACACCAGAGCATTTGTACATCAAAGAGACTGCTGAACCAAGATATTGCCTCAACGTTTCAGGACTACCTTTATGACGCTCCTATCATTTCTACCTAAAAACAATTGGACAATGCTGTTTTCAAGTTGATATAACATAATTGTTTTACTCAGGTCACAAGTAAAACCTTATATAAAATGCATGCATTTACTTGGTAACATAAATGATTTTTAGACACTTGACATGTGAAATATTTGTGACTTTTATGTAAAGTATGATGGGCAGCATAACACAGTTCTCATTCTGGAATAAGTCAAATTAAGCATTTAAGGGCAAACATCAAATTGTATCCAGCACCTTCACTTCACTTCCTGCATGAAAGGTCAGAACTAAACAACACAAAATTACTTGTGTTCTGGCACAGTAACTATAGACATGGCTAACGCTTGTCCAGTGTAAATTGTGTATGTCATAAAAATAAAAATTATAAATAAAAATAATTAGGTCATCAACTTGAAGGTGAGGTGCTCCTCCATTTTTTTTCCTCTTCAAAAATTCTCTGCAAACAATCCTCACACCATGACCCTTAGAAACTAGACAGGCTAACATGATGATTTCTTTATGTGGTGCTTGCTCGTACTACCTGCTGCTCTGGCTGTATCACTTTGCCTGTCTACCCATCTACAATGCATGGGGGATGTGTGGTTATTGCTTTGAGAAACTCTCAAAGATGGTTGTTTTGAAACCTTCCTTGACTAGCTAATTAGCTCATTCAGGCCTGCCCAGAGCTGAGGGCAAGAATGTTCTCACTACAAATCATTGCAGACACCACTTGTGGTGCAAATGGGCACTACACAGTAGGCAGTACACAAATCAGCAAGGTTATGTAGATAATTTCTCTATGATGGACAATTTAGGCAGTTCCCAAGGTCAAATAGCACTCCACATCAACACAAATAAGTAATTTAGTGAGTAATTAATTATAACTGATTACTCTTTTTTGCCTGTGTGCTCTTTGTCATATGACCTGAGGGTACAAATGAGTACCTATAAAACATTCATTTCCACAATACAATGTGATCTTAGACAGTGTGTAAGCAGAACATGAGAAGCATTAAGAAAGGTGTAGATAGATATACTGACTTTGTAACGGTGTCATCAGTGTGTTTCTGCTGATTTATTATACAGACATTCTGATACGTTTAACTTTATGGGCATTCTTAGTGCCTGTGAGAGAAGCGTTGTAGGAAACAGATGCAGGGAAATGCATGGAAAATGGCCCAAAAAGAAAATGGGGCATGGTAAAAATTTTGTTGCTTCAGAAACACTTTGATCTCGTCTACCTAGCTGTAATAAAGTAATTTAACCAAAGGGGAAAAATATGAAAAACAGGTTTGTGTCATGGGAAATAAAATGCCTTGCAGCTTTTCTCACCAGACATACAAAAGCACCTACCGTACTCTTATATCTGGATAGAGGGAGCTATACAGTTCCAGACTGAAAATCTTCACATTGTATAGCCATGCATTTATGAACTCTAATGCCCATTTAGAAAAATGTGGATTGCCTATTCAACAATATACTGTTGAGTCTATGCTCATATTTTTTCTGAATATTTAAAATAAAAATGCTTTGAATCAGATGTACTTCTCGTAAAATCTAAATTTTATGGAGTTTATAGAAAGACGAGACAAGAAGGACTTGCACTATTTACTATGTGTACATGTCTAAAGCAGGAGACAGAAAGTCTTCAAGAACACTGCTGTCCTTGACGGTGGTGTGACTTAATGACCTTGTTCTCAGATGTAGGGTTGCCATCATGTACACTAAGCAGCTCGCATTGGTTTGTATAGTCACTTTAAGTGTGATTCACCACTGACGAAGTGCAGTGATGCATTCAATCCAGGTCCACTCTGTATAGTAAAAAGCTCTCAGTGCTCTGATTTGGCATCAGAGTCTGGATTTTTCCATTAAGTTTTCTAAGTTGTTCATTGTGAAGTTCCATACAGTGCATGCAGGTCATCTTAGCACATGAGTCATGAAACATGGAGAGGCCAAGGCTCGGGCTTATAGACCCAAGATAAAGAAAGTCTGGTTTGCAAAGGTAACAGTGTTACAGAAGGGCAAAGC
The DNA here is from genome assembly GCA_037974465.1 of Brachypetersius altus. NCBI lineage: Eukaryota > Metazoa > Chordata > Actinopteri > Characiformes > Alestidae > Brachypetersius > Brachypetersius altus. Next base: position 13,449,718 of record JBBPDB010000011.1, read on the forward strand.
AAGGAGTTATGACAGATCTTTAGATATTTAAGAGAAGTCTGATAAGGGACAGACTGTGAAAAAAAGAAAAGCTGTCTTTAAATGTCATTTCAACATTATGTTGACGTAATGTAAAACATTAGCTGAGCCTGTGTTTTTAAGATTTCATTTCTGTCATGACTAGAAGTGGGTGTAACAGAAAAATGTCTTCACAATTGGAACAATTAATAGCATTGAATTTCCATACATAACTTAATCGATTTCTAATCTGAAATGTGCTTTCACAACGAATGTCAAACACTGTATATGTTACGATAATTTAGAGAAAGTCTTTCTTCCTATTATGCTTATAAAACTTGAAATGTTTCTTTATTGCTGAACAACATGAAACCATCTCATCCTGGTGGAGATGGCATGTTTTTGGTACATACAGCAATTGCTTTTCAGGGCAGTGTGTGTAAATATTTAACTGGGTGTGAAATTAGCTGTGACTTAGAAAACAGTGCCAGCTCTTCAAAAACACTGCCATCTCTGAGGTGGAAAAACTTTGTTTTGGTCTAAATAGTGCAGAAGTAAACTCTTTAATTGGATTGCAAGAAGGTTTGAGGGGTGGAGGCTTGGCCAATGGCGGACTCTCCAGGCAGGGCCTCACAACATTGAGGTCAAAGCCTAATCCAGTCATCTGGCAGCAGCCGTTGGCTGTGCCATGCACGCCTGTGAACCACTGAGAACTTCAAGAGCTCCACTCTCTCATGTTCTGCGTACAGCAATCATTAGAGTCAAGCTGGCACCAAAGTGGGACAGCTTAACTGTAGCCATAATCTTGACAGTAACAGAACTCACTACTGCCATAGCTGTGCTTTTATGGCAAAGTACTCACCTTACCTAATCAATTATAAATGGCCAGGCAACTGAGAGTCTAGAGTGAGCTGGTTGTTTCACCTGGCGCCTGCCTGACTCAGGAGGACAATAAAACAAAATATGTCTTTAATTGAGACTTAAGCATTAGTTTGTGTCCAGCTGTACAAATTAGACTATTTGAAGTATTGGGACTTCCAGTGAAGAGCTTAATCTTAATGCTTCAGCATACCAAGACATTTGTGAACACAGTTTAGGGAAGAACCTTTTCTATACCCCAGCAAGCTCCATAAAGATGTGGCTGGATAAGTTCGGTGTGGAAGAACTTGACTGGCCCACACAACCCCATCCAACACCTTTGGGATGAACTCAGACCAGACCAGCAGCAGTGCCTGACCTCATAAATGCTCTACGGAAGGAATGGGCACAAATTCCCACAGAAACACGCAATATCTTGTGGAGAAGAGTGGAGCCTTTCAAGAAGAGTGGAAGCTGCTATAGCTGAGGGAATATATGTATTTGAATGCAACATAAAAGTCCATGTTTGTGTAATGGTCAGGCACCCCAATACTTTTGTCCATTTAGTAACATTTAATAATATTTGAATTGGCTGACATAATTTTGCTGGACCCTGACAAACGTGCTCATGACTAACCAGAGAAGTCTGTCATGATATTTACTGATAATGGTTACATAATATTCGTGGCCTCAAATGTCATTTTCCACGATATGTTAGTGGCTTGGTTGTGTCAGTGGTAGGTAGCAGGCAAGTGGCGATTAATAGTCCAATCCTCATACTTGCATTTTATCGCTAGATCTAACTTGATCTATAGGAGGCCAAATTAAAAGTATGTTGGGTTATAAACTTAGGGCAGAAACAAATGCACATCAAAAAACATTAAAATTGCACAAACCCAACATATACTCTAAACACACCATATATCCAAAATGTACATTCAGCACTTCTTTTCAAAGCATTAACCTTTTTTGCTGCACAGTCTACTCTTCTCGGAAGACTTTATAATAGATATTATTGGAACATTACTGTGGATTTGATTGCATTCAGACACGCAAGAATTAGTAAGCGCACTAATGGATGGAGTTCCATCACTCCAGAGAGCACAGTTTAATTGCTCCATAGCTCAGTGCTGGGGTGCTTTACACCCCTCTAGCTGACACTTGGGCATGGTAACCTTAGGCTCCTGTGCGGCTGCTCCAGAGGGTTACAATCTATGAGCAGTGCTTTTCTATAGAGATTATACAAGCTGTGTGTGTGTGCAGCTGAACAATACCTGTGTCAGCAGTGGGTGTACCCTAAAGTGTCTGTCTACTTTTGAAAATGTAGTGTATTTGAGCAATAATGTAGAAAAGACATGTCTCACTGGGTTTTAAATATATTTAAGCTCTAGTGCTGACCATCCAAAACCAATAAATTGTAATAAAGCAGCAGCATCATTTTATCTTCCCTTTGTGAACTCATAATGAGCCGTAACTGACCTTCGGTGTCCACCTTTGGCCAGTGCTTTTGAGGCTGTTTTTCATGTCTGAACTGAAGCTAAAGCTTAAGTAAATGTATTTGGTAAATGCATTTTCTGATTTTCAACCTGTCAGTATCTTGGCTAATCTTGTAACAACATAAAGACATGCAATTTCAAGAGTCAAAGCTTGTTGACAGCTACTTCAGAGCTGTTTTTCAATTGCTTCTGTGCCTGCCCCTGCAACCAAGCCTTATTGCTCGCATTTATCAGACGCTTTTATCCAAAGCGACTTCCAGTCCCTATCTACAGGGGACAGTCTCCCTGGAGCAACTTGGGGTTAAGGGTCTTGCTCAGGGACCCAGTGGTGATGCTGAAGGTAG
>JBBPDB010000011.1:13470532-13489284 GCA_037974465.1 Brachypetersius altus
GCAACAGGGTTTTTTTTTGTTTGTTTGTTTTTTTTGGGGTTTTTTTCAGTCCAGGTGTGCGTGTGAGGGGAAAGTGCAGTGGTGCAACAGAGTCAGTGATTTCACAGTCCATGTGTGCTGTGTGCATTGCTTGACAATGTCTTTATGGAGCTTGCTTTGTGTGTTGGGGAATAGAAAAGAAACACACACCCACACCTACACTAGATAATGATTAGTGCTCAAGTAGTCCACACCTGTTTTTTGTGGTACATAACTGGTGCGTCTATGCTAAATCGCCTAAGCATTCAAATTTGGCACGCCTGTCAAAAACAAAGCAGCTTCACATATACTCAACACACAAATGCATCTTTTTCACCAAGAACGTCTTCTCTTCTGAAAGCAACCATTCCAATTTGTGGACAAAGAAGCTCTAATATCAGCCATTGGTTGAAGCTCCACCCTAAGAGCAAGTTATATAGAAAGAAGTAAAAAACTACATTGCCAAAATATTTGCCCACCTGCCTTTACATGAATATGGGTTTAAGTGACTCATTTGCGTGTAAAGGCCATTCTTAATCTATAGGGTTTAACAAGACATCAGCCCACCCTTTGCAGCTATAACAGCTTCAACTCTTCTGGGCAAACCTTAAACAAGGTTTAGGAGTGTGTACGGGAATTTTTGACCATTCTTGCAGAAGCACATTCGTGAGGGCAGACATGCATGTTGGACGAGAATGCCTGTCTCGCTGTCTCCTCTGTAATTCATATCAAAGGTGTCCTATAAGGTTGAGGTCAAGACTAAGTTCTTCCATGTCTTTACTTTTTACTAGGCTTTTCACAATACTTTTCACAATTTCAAACACAATACCGACTCAATACTCAATACTATTTTCGATAGAAAACCACAGGGAGAGAAAAAACAAACACAGGAACTTTTTAATAAAAAAAATGTAAGTGTGGTTAGGGGCCGTTACACCGGTTCTCTACAGACTACAGTTGGGGGTCCCTATAAAATTTGGCCATGCTGGGTTTGGGTAGACAAATAAAATGCTTTCTTTGTCCACTCAAAACTGTACAGCATCTTTGGGTATTTTGAAAAATACAGATTTATAAATCAATTTTATTGTTATTATTATTATTATTATTATTATTATTATTATTATTAGCTGACTCAGAACTTGGCAGTGCATTTAAAGGCACACAATGTTTTGGATCTTGCTAAACTGGAAAATAGGTTCACATAAACAAGCTACAATGAATGGGGCCTCTGGTGCAGATAATACATCGAGATCATTGCTAGCATTCCTGATTGGTTAACAGGTGTGAAATTTAATATGTATAACCTTATCAGCACTACTTGTGATATCATGTGAGATCTGGAAATCATGTTGTTACTAATTCATATTTCAGTTTCAGTGGACAAGCTTGTAAAGCATGTTGTACAGCTAAATGGCTATACTATGCCAAAGCATTTCAGTAATACAGTATCAACATTAATCTGTTTTATTATTGTTTTGACTCTGACTGACAATGTGCTTACTCTCATAAGCTGTATTTGAAATACATAAATCATGTTTTTCTATTTGTTCATTTAGGGTCCCCCTGGGCCTCCTGGACCAATTGGACCACAGGGCATCAAGGTATCAATAATGTTCAATCCATTCTGTATTTAATTAAACAACTAGTTTCCCACTGTTGGCTCATAAAAAGTTCTAACAAACAGGAAGATGATGGAATGAGACACAATGGCGTATCAGTTTTCAAATTAGACAAAATCCAAACCGCTGGTGAGTTATCAATAGCAGGTGCTTAAAGGGGGTATACATTTTATAAAGCATCTTTTTACCTACACATGTCCAGCTTCTTTACCAAGTTAAGCCAGTAACTGGAAATCCAGTCCCCAGGTTGTATTGTCAGTTAAGCTGTTTGTTGTAAAAAATGAAGCACACATTCAAAAAAAGATGATAATGACTGAAATATTGTGCCTACTTTTCAAAGGGCGATGCAGGTCCTCCAGGTCTCCCAGGCCTTGATGGAGAGAGGGTAAGAAAAGGAAAATGGTTTTAATATAAATTATACCAGGACAAATCATAATGCTAATAACTGCACACTGCCCCCAGGGTTACAAAGGTTCAAAGGGAGATATGGGCATGCCTGGAACAGCTGGAGATAAAGGAGCAGTAGGATTGCCTGGACTACCAGTAAGGAAAAGTCTGGTGAATGTATCCTGTCTATTTATCATTTTAAATTAGTTTCAGTAGTATCACATACTGAAAAAGGTTAAAAGATCTAATTAATTATCACGTGAAGGTCAGTAATTTTGTGATGATGTATATAGGGTGCTAATGGCCAGAGGGGAGACAAAGGTGATGCTGGCCTGCCTGGACCTCAAGGACCTTCTGTAAGTACAGCAAATACCTGAGTTTGTAAGTGCGGTGTGTGGGGAAGAGGGGAGAGGACACAGGTTAACAGCAACCAAGGGATTTAATGACACGAAAACAATAATACATAAACAAGGACTATAACAGGAACTGAGGAGAGACCCGTGCTCCAGATAAAGAAGAACAAAAAAGAGCAGCACGCAGGCTAACGGGAAAAATCAAAGACAGGCTGCTCGCAGGCAGACAGAGGGCCAGGTCAGGACTGCACTAGGGCAGAAACAGGAGCGCGAATGCTGAGGCTTCAGGCATTCACGGATGTGGAGCATGGGTCTGCAAACAAAAAGGAAACAACATCAGGATCAGGTAACAAATAACAACGAACCAGTACACACACACACGGAGAGAAAATACAGGCATGACTAGACTCGGGGGCGGACCGGGTTTAAATAAGGAACCGGGAGGGACGACAGGTGTGTGTGGGAATCAGGGATGACGAGACGCAGGTGAGACAAGGAGGGCTGTAACACAAACGGAGCAGACAGACTATGAAGGAGACAAGGGGAAAAGGGAAGGGAGCCAGGAAAGGGAATGGGATACAGGCAGGGAAGACAGACGGGGCTCAGTACACGGGAGAGGGAGAACGGGTTCTGGGGACAGGAGGCGGGACGGCTGTGACAGAGTTCAAACAGAGTGATTAATTATTTGTGAAAAATACACCAATCAGCCAATTCCTCGAAAAATGATGAATGAATTCAATTCTGGTACAATTTACTAATGAAACTAGAGCTGGAAGGCAGTGTGTAAATGTAATTGACTGGGTTGTTTATTGACTGATTTAACCCTGTAAACAATGTATTTATATCATAATACCATGATGAGTATTGTCACTTTTAATATTTCAGGGCATTATTACAGCCCTACTGTCGATTTCACAAGACCTCTAAAGGAGCTTTGTGTTATCTGGCACTAAGGCAGGAGATCCCTTAAGTCCTGTATGTTGTGAAGACCAAATCAACACCTTGAACTCAGAAACCGATTTTCTCAAATCATTTCTGAACAATTTTTGAGGCAGGGCATATTATTCTGTTGAAAGATGCCACTGCCATTACGGAATACTGTAGCCATGAATATTGTCCAGAGCATCGCTCTAGCCTACCACCCATAGTGCATTCAGGTGCCAACACTCATTCACTATGTACATGATTAACAGAAAATGTGAGTCATTAGACCAGGCCAACTTATTCCATAACACCACAGTCCAGTTCTGATGCTCACATTCCCACTGTAAGTGCTTCAATGATTAGCATGGGCACTTGGAACTGTTTGTTCCACGACCTTTCTATCAACACCAGCATTAACTTTTAGAAATTTGTCCTGTGAAACTGGACGAGACAGGCCTAACCCTGCTCCTCACATGCATTAGTGGCCCTGCCGTCCTGTAGGAGCAGCTGACTGTTCACTTGCTGCTTAATCTATCCAAGCCCTTGACCGGTGCCACTGAAATGAGATAATCAAATATATTGACCTCACCTGTCAGTGGTTTTATCATTGTGGCTAATTCTTTATCAAAAGTATTTGAGTTTTTTTTTTTTCTTCAAAATTACAGATTATAGGTCCCCCTGGAGCACCTGGGCCACATGGCCCCCCTGGTCCAATGGTGAGATTAGTTGACTACATGGTCACAGATATCAATTTGAATGATAATATTCTATGAGATCATTCGAAATTAGGATAGATTTAAAAAAAGTGAGATAACTCATCTTGTACATGCTTTTCAGGGCCCACATGGATTTCCTGGACCAAAGGTAAGTTCTAAAGTAAATGTTTAAAATATTAATGTCCATGTTTCCCCTAACGTCTTTAATCCGTTAATAAACCATAACTTAATCTTCAAACAAAAACCATCCCTCCCTGCAGAATCAAGAAAAACTGTAATTCGCAACACAACACCTAATAGCAAAAAGCTTTGCATCAGTAAGGGTTAGCAGATCAGTTTCCCAGTCAGGGATTAAGCCTAGTCTTAAGACTATATTTTCCTTTCGATGGAGAATGTCCATTCAGAGTGCTGTATAGACCAGGACTAGGAATAATCCCTGACCAAGGAATTGACCCTTTATCTTGCACACAGAAAAATCTTGTTTCTTTAGACTAACCTCTGCCACTCCTCTGAATTTAGGGGGAGCCAGGTTTGCATGGTTTGAAAGGTGTGCGAGGGGAGCCGGGTCATAAAGGTGATCGAGGTCCGATGGGACTCCCTGTAAGTAGCCTAAATCATGCCGTGCACCTTGGATCTCAATGCTCAAGCCTAACTCTTACATTCCTTTAACCTCCATTTCCTACCCTGTTCACATCGTCCGTTTGTACACCCAAAAAGCAAATCTGCACAATTTTCAGTTTTCTCCAAATAAACGTGATCAGCCAGGAGATTTTATCATCCGAGAAGTCTAAAATGTGGTTCTTTTTTTTTTTGCACTGGAACTACAGTACTTACATTACATCAGTCATGCAAACTACATACCTAAATCAATTTAAATAGTTTGGCAAATTAATACCATTTCTACATAAGCAGTTTCATTAATAAGTGAATGTCAGTAATATAAAATCAAATATATGAATCAAACTGTTTTATCATATGAATCACTTCTAAGGTTTTCCAGCTGCTGCAGCAACTGTTCTTAGTGATGTGCCATAAATTTGTCCATTTTTAAACCACATAAGCAAGATCACTTAATAACCTGATTTGAGAAGTGGGTGAGGATTTTGAAAGGTTTAATAAGATGCCAGTTGATGATAGAAGCGGATGTTACTTGTCATCTATTTGATAGTTCTAGTGCAAAGATAAAGAAACTAATTTTCGACACACACAGGATAAGGGAATTACAAGGGATAAAATTGTGTAAATTTCATTTTTGGCCAAAACATCCCTATAATGATCACAAGTCCCCTTGGTTTTCTTCGCTCTCTCGTCTGCTGCCCGCCTCTGTCTGCTTTATATGCTGGTGTTCTGCCCGTGTTAACTGTGTTAACAACTCAGTTGGCAATTTTTGTCTGTCTCACTGTGTTCATCATGTACTAATCCCCCTCTTCATGTCACTCATACTTCCATAAATGCACAGGGAGCGTCTGGCTTGGACGGCAAGCCGGGATTCAGGGTGAGTTTCACGTGATTGTAGCTTCATCCCCCAGCCAGCATCTCTTCATAACTTTAAGATAAATGGCCACAAAAATGACTTGAGTGACATTGTATTATGGTGGGGGACTGCAGAAATAGTATTATTTCTGTGCTGTATTTCAAGAGAGATTGCTTTCAATAAAACACAGTATTTCAATAAAAGGCCTAAAGGCCACTCCAGATCCCTGTCTTTCTGCTGATGAGTGTGAAATTAACCTAGCATTAACACCCACTCATCTATTAACATATTGCCATTCATCACAATCATTTTGTTCCTTTGTGATTGACATATGCATGCTTGAATTCAGCTCTGATTGTCATATGCAAAATCCAAGTCTATGTGATTGCAGAGTTTTCAGGTTTAAATAGATATAGTAAAGTTTGCTGAAACTTTGCATACTTTCTGGCCAGAGGACTGGGCAGACCTGTGGTAGCATCTTTGTCCTCATCGACCGTACTAAAGATTTAAGTAATTTACGACTTCTGTACTTATGTTTGTAGGGTATGGATGGCCCAGTTGGCGCCTCTGGCCCAGCGGGTCCTAAAGGAGACAGAGTGAGTTTGATTTCCGTTTGTGTTATGAATTAAGTTACACTAGTTCCAAAGGTCTGGTATGTTTCTGTAAGCTGTTAGAGATCACACCTCACACTGGTAACAAGCTATCTAACGTAAAATAAAATGCCAGCATTTTGCATTGATTACATGAACATTATATGTGTCAGATGTTATTACAAATTTAAAGTATGTTTAAACTAGCTCTGCATAAATTGTGAAAACTTGGACTTAGAGCTATTAGCTTTATTAAACCTGTTAAACCTAATCCTGTTATAACTGTTCCTCGTGTGTTCACAAAAATGTGCTTTAGTGTGCCAAGCATGTGGAGGAAGATGAGGGTAATATAGCCATCAGAAAGCCACCACAATCTTTATTAACTCATAAATTCTGGTAATCAAGCTTACATGCTTAATTTGGGGACAAACCTATACCAGTTATGTCATTTTACTCTTCTACATTAATATGTTATTGTCATCTGTAAATATACACAGGTGCACAGTAAAGAACAGTATGGATTAAATATGTGCTGTAGCAACAGATCTCATATTTACTCATTTATTGTTTTGTTTTGTCAATTTACTATTGCGTTTTTCTCACTGTTTAATGCCACAATATTTGGCAAATATCTGACCATCATGTCAAGAAAGTTGGATTTTTATGTAAGGTTTGTTAATAGCAGTGCCAGCAATAAGCAGTAAAATGTATCTCACAGGGTGAGAGAGGTCCTGCAGGTGAGCCTGGGCCTAGAGGACCGTACGGACTACCTGTAAGTAAATGGATTTAATCTGTAGAAAATAGTTAGTTAAAGATCACTGCTATGAAAAAAACAAAATTTACCCTCAAAATAGTAATTTGCAAGGAGTGTTTTTGTGGATTTTAATTCCTGTTTGTTTTCTCCCAGGGTGCAGCTGGAACACCTGGGCTGGATGTGAGTTGAAACAAACAACAGCAAGTCCACCTTACTGTTGAGAAGTCTTTTAAAGTGTTTTGGGTCTTTGCTTGTGTTTTGTAGCGGCACTCTATTTGTCACTGACAGTATGCAGCCCTCAGTAGTTAGGTCTCGAGGCATGTGTAATTATCTGAAGTTGTATTTTGCAGGGGTTACCAGGCTTAAGGGGAGAAAAAGGCGACGTGGGGGAAAGAGGAGAAAAGGTGACCATGGCATAGGGAACCTTTCTGACAACCCCTTAATTAGACGATCTGGTGTCAATGGACCAAGAAAGTGAATTTTAGGGAGAGGACCCAAAAATGTCCTTTTTCATGTAGCATACATTCTGATTTATCATTGTATGCATTGTAAATGGTATTTGCAATGCAGTGTCTTTAAATATTTATCATACTCCACCCAAATACATTAAAATTGATAAGGCCACAACCTAGCATTCCTCTTCAAACAAAAGTTAATTACACACATGACACTTTAGGCATCATTCAGCATTTTCTTTTTCACTTCATTTTATCACTCCACAACCATTCGATCCTGCTAAAAAAGAGCAGAGCAGTATTCACACTGTTGATTAAGTTTTATACTGAAGTATTTCAGAGATAGTCCATTGACAGCAGGCAGTTGCTGCTGAAACATGAAGCTGTACTGATGTAGTTTATTCTCTCATGCATGCTTCTATTAATTGCAGAAGTATCTCAGATTTCAATAACATGGATAAACTGGACAAGTTTACACATTTTAAAATGTCATGGAATATGCCAATCCTCCAAAAAGCAGGAAATGGCACAACACATTTGGCTCATTTTTAACATTTTGCTCATTGTAGTTTCATGTCACATGTATATCCAAGTAAATTAGTGAAATTGAATTTAATTGATATGCACGGGTGTCATTAAATGGACACCTTATTACATTAATTAAAGCAAGAATCATGTTTCTCAAAGTTGACCAAAACAATAATAATTATTATTATGCTTTAATTTGCATAATCATAGTTTCTAATGTGATTAAAGTCGAATTTTCTTAGTCACCCTGCCTTCCTTGCACTCAAATCAGATTCCATGGCATAATACACATAAAGTATAAGATTTTTTAGATCACTGTTGCTTGTGTGTGTGCTGCCTGGTTTATATCCATTCCCTCATTTTCAAGAAAACTGTATCCCTTCCTGTCCTTAGAGACAATTACACATAACGATCTAAACATCTGACATCATGTGTCTTAAGAGTTTTTCCAATTGCAAAAACTCTCCACATGCATTAAAGTCATGAGTCAATCAATCTCCATATTCATCTTTTCTTCCTTATGTTTTTTTGTCATTTAAGCCAAAAGTCTAAAAAGAGATACAGAGCAGGTTGTGGTCCATGTACACACTGTATAGTCTGTCGTAGCTTTTAGAAAATGATGCGCCGCCCCTCAAATGTTGCCAAAGACATTGAGAAAGGGATACAGTTTTTTTTTTACTGTTTTCAGGGTAGATCGTGTGAAAGTACTGAGACCTTGGGGTGTTTTCCCTGTTCTTTCTCTTCCTTTGTGCCCTATAAGACTCTTATTATACCTTCTCCCTTCATCTGTTCCAGACCTAGCCTCAGTAGTTCCTTCTTTTTGATACCCTCTCCCTGTCTAACTTATTCTGTCTTTCCCCATACTGGAATAAAGCCTTCCTTTCAATAACCCTTGCTTTCCTAATGTTCACTTGCAGTGAGGACAGTCATTGCAGACTGATTGTGTGGATGGAATGACTGTCTGGCTTTATTTTTGCTAGATTACACAAAAACTTTCCACAAATGTGCTTTACTTATCATTGTCCATGTACTTTTTCAATTGTCTATGAATGTTTTTTATATTACAGACAAGCAGAGCACATCAAGCAAATACATACATACAGAAATATACTGTTACATTCAGGGCCCAAAACAACATTCTCATGTACTGTGGCGCTAAAATTTCTCCGGCTGATCACACCATTGTGTCCACAGGGGGAGAAGGGAAAGAAGGGCAAAAAAGGGCCTAAGGGGGAGAAAGGAGAACAGGGTGCCCCTGGATTAGATGCACCTTGCCCATTGGTATGTCCCAGCTGAGGGTTGGAAACTTCCCGGTGACGTAAGACAACGGATCCCTCAGAGAGGAGTGCCCCCATGGACATTCTGGCAACCCAAATGCCCCTAAACAAAACACTGTGTGCTTGATCACATGATAACATCTAGCTTTCCACATATACCACAATATGTAGTTACGCCAAATTATGCATTGGAGATGTAATTGAATTTTGGGTAAAAGTGGTTGCCAGTTACCAGCAGTGCCACTCCTCTCTGCCCTGTGCCGTGCCCTCATTGTGAGAGGCCGGAAGGGCGCCTGCAGCCTCTATCCCAGTAACACTCCCAGTTCCCTTTTTATGACACAGGGTTTCCGGGGCATTAAGGGTGAAAAGGGCGAGCCAGGCCAGCCTGGTCTGGATGGGCTGGATGCCCCGTGCCAATTGGTACAGTATCCTCTTTTCCTCTCCTCTCCTGTGCATGTCGCCATTCTCCATGCTCACACCTCAGTATGGCTGCTGTATGTAGTCATGGCACAATGTCTGTGGGACAATGCCCAATGCTGTAACATTCATGCACGACTTACGCATGCTTAAATAGAGCATGCTCCATTACCCATGCACCTGACACCTGTCCTGCAAGTCTGGCTTGCCAGATGCTAAAAGGAATTCCTTCAAACTAATGTCTATCTGCTGCATTTGTTGATTACCGTGACTATGAGCTGCCCTGTATATACAGCTCTGGAAAAAAATAAGTGACCATTTTCCCCCTTTTTTCTGTTCACTGTTTGTACAATTTGCGGTAGTGTGTGTGTAAAAGGCACAGGTTGCTGTTCTTTTAATGATTGCATGTGTGAGCTATGTAAAAAATAAGAAATGCCTATATATGTGACTGCAGTAGTGTTTGTGTAGCAGCTTTTCTATATGCTGTATTCCAGCAGCTTCACTCCTGATGCAGTTTCTGATGGAATTGGGAGTCACACATGCACATACTGTGCTCTTAACATCACTATTTTAATTGTTGCAATTGTAAAATAATGTAAGAGTGTTTAACATTTCCAAGGTTTTAACATTTGTGTAGTTTAACATTTCCAAGGTATTTTACATTATTTATATGCATCATTTTTAAATCTTCTCCACACGTTTTGAATTTTTGAATCCAGTGTGGTCAATAGTATATAAAACAATAGTGACATGCTCATTTTACACAGATACACGCCCACAAATTACTCTTAAGATTTTTCCATGGCTGAATAAAAGAACATAAAACTTGCTGAACTGAAAAACACTGACCTATTAGCTTCTGTCGTGAGTGTGACTCAAGTTACCCCTATTTCAGTTCATTAATGTACAAGGAGACTTTCAAAATTACATGTTACAAATGTGGCAGATCAGGTTGAAAACTGATTCTCTCAAATTGCTTTGTTACATGTACAACAGTTGTAAATATCCCTCTACTTCCCAGTAACAGAAAATGCTACCTGTAGTCATTATTTCCTCGGTTATTCACCTAATAAGTATAGAACATCAAGAACTCCTTAAGCACTATGTATTGCCTCCCTGTAAGTTCTAATGAAACCCTCTTCTTTTCACTTGAATCTTCTCAAATAACTGTAAACAAGTCCATCATTGTGGAATGTTTGTCTCTTCAGATTCTAGCACTAACTCTAACTAACTGTGAAGCTATGAGACATGTTTCCCAGCATCTTCCCTGTCACCTCCAGTCTGTTAACCTGTTTCTATCCTACTGATTTCCTACCTGTTCCAATTGGGCACTCAACAGCTGAAGTTAAAGCATATTCAGCCCTCGGTTCATCAGTCATAATATTAAAACTCTTTTTTAAGTCAATACTGTATGTTCCTGGTGATTATTACATCTCTCTGATGGAACGGAAGTTTGTCCTTCATGCTGTATATACACTGAACAAAAATATAAACACAACACTTTTGTTTTTGCTCCCATTTTTCATGAGCTGAACACAAAGATCTGAAACATTTTCTACATACACAGAAGTGAGCACTTCTCCTTTGCCGAGATAATCCATCCCACCTCATAGGGGCGGGGGTCAGTAAACCAGTCAGTATCTGGTGTGGCCACCATTTGCCTCACGCAGTTCAACACATCTCCGTCGCATAAAGTTGATCAAGTTGTTGATTGTGGGCTGTGGAATGTTGGTCCACTCCTCTTCAATAGCTGTGCAAAGTTACTGAATATTGGCAGGAACTGGAACACGCTGTCGTATATATGCCGATCCAGAGCATCCCAAACATGCTTAATGGGTGACATGTCCAGTGAGTATGCAGGCCATGCAAGAACTGGGATGTTTTCAGCTTCCAGGAATTGTGTAGAGATCCTTGCAATATAGGGCAGTGCATTATTATGCTGCAACATGAGGTGATGGTCTTGGATGAATGGCAAAACAATGGGTCTCAGGATCTCGTCACGGTATCTCTGTGCATTCAAAATGCCTTTAATAAAATGCACCTGTGTTTGTTGTACATAACATACACCTGCCCATACCATAACCCCACCGCCACCACGGGCCACTCGATCCACAACGCTGATTCCCCCCCCCCACGACGCCAGACACACTGTCTTCCATCTGCCCTGAACAGTGAAAACCGGGACTCATCCGTGAACAGAACGCCTCTCCAACGTGCCAGGCACCATCAGGCACCTCCGCCTTTGGAGACGGCTTATGGTAGAGAAATGAACATTCATTTCATGGGCAACAGCTCTGATAGACATTACTGCAGTCAGCTGCCAATTTCACGCTCCCTCAAAGTTGGGATATCTGTGGCATTGTGCTGTGATCAAACTGCACATTTCGGAGAGGCCTTTTATTGTGGGCAGTCTAAGGCACCCCTGTGCAATATTCATGCTGTCTAATCAGCACCTTGATATGCCACACCTGTGAGGTGGGATGGATTATCTCTGCAAAGGAGAAGTGCTCACTAAGACAGATTTAGAAAGATTTGTGAACAATATTTGAGAGTAATGGGTCTTTAGTGCATGTAGAAAATGAGTTCAGCTCATGAAAAATGGGAGCAAAAACTAAATTGTTCAATTTATATTTTTCTTCAGTATAGTATTAGAACAATAAGATCTTTGCACAGAATGTGATTAATATTTACATTCTTGATATACTTGGGCAGTGGGTTCTATTTTACTCTTGATTTTTTTACAGATGCAAATTTTTTATTTTGAATTCTTTGCATTTCTAAAATTTGCATGAAGGGTTGTGTTTAGACATTGGGAATGTTCACACATTTTGCTCATGCATGTAGATTTTTACAATTAATATGTCATTTTTATTTATAGCTAAGTAAATGAGCTATCACATACACATTACTGCCACATAATTACCATGGTTTGGTCTGACATAAATGTATCACTGTACTGTATGTTTTATAAGTTGTTGTTAGTGTCATTGCATGCAGCTATATCTGACTTAATCATCACTCAGTCATACAATATTAAAAGTATTTGCAGGGCTAGACAAGTGAGTATTCTAGGGTCTTTTCAGATTATTTTACCTACTAAGTAATGTTTGGAAAAGCACATTTAAAAGGCTTACAAATGTATGGGCTATTCCATGTCAACTTATTTAGGGCCACTCCTTGGAAAAGAATGCAAAAATTGTATGCAACTATAAAAACTTGGCTACAAATGTTTTAGTCATGATGTTTTATCACAGCAGGTGTTAAACTGGCATTTAAGTACAGTGGGTGGTTTTCAGAAATACGGCTGAAAACACTAATATTTCAGTTATCTTTTTCCTCCAAGTGAACAGTGTGAAATTCTTTTTCTGCATTTAACCCATTCACCAAGTGAAGCAGTGGGCTGCCACCAACAATGGGCCCGGGGAGCAGTGTGTGGGGACAGTACCTTGGCCAAGGGTACCTCAGTGAGACTCTAGCAGTCCTGGGATTCAAACCCACAACCATCTAATTGCAAGGGCAACTCCCTAACCACCAGGCCAGCAGTTACCCCAAAATAGGCCATGAAAAGTAGAATATCAATAGCAATAATTAAAATCCACAATATGTGGTCTAAAATAAGCAACACATCAAAACACTCGCCTTTTTGTTTGTGGGTCTATCATACACAGAATCACTTGTAATTTCATCCAAAAGTACCCTTATATAGTGAGAATTCTGGACATGCAAATATGGAAATGCTACATTTATTTCAGATATTAAATATTTCATAAAGTCCACCCTTTAGAATGATTTTGCATTGCCTTTATTCCAAGCCAAAATCTCAGCTCAGACATTCAAGGACTTATGCTCAGTATTTAACAAATTAAGCAAAAACTTTTTGAACTTTTTTGAACACAGTTGAACAACTTTTATATGAAAAAAAATATATATGTTTCTTCATGTTTTTGTTCATGGAATTTCATGGTAGGAGTTGACATGAAATAGCTCTTAAAATGCTGTAAAAAGTTCCCACCAGCTAAAATATAAAAGAACAAAGAAGCACTGGCGTAGATTATTTGACCTTCTTGTGTCTCTCTACCACAGGGTCCAGACGGACTACCAATGCCTGGCTGCTGGCAAAAGGTAAGTAAAAAAATAAAAATTGTCAAGTTTGTAATGAATTGCATGGGGTACCTGATGTAAATCCCTACTAAGTACCACTGCGTGATGCCAAACGCTTCATGTCGGTTTGAACCACTGTGTGTATCCATATCATGTTTCTTACAGTACTCCTGTTTTATGTTTTTCTTACAGTGATCACTCTAACTCAACCCGCATGGAATTTGTAAATAATGCTTCATTTTTGTATTTATAGTTTTTTGGGGGAAAGGATATAAATATAAATGAATATGAATATAAATGTGTGTGTACATCAAAGGAAAAGCGCAAAGCTCATAAGGCTCTCACACACACACACACACAGCTTCCACTCACCCTTGTGCGGTCATGGCAGTGTGTCTCACGTTCACATAAGTAATCGTGGAGTTTATATACTTCACCAGCTACGGGGGTCTTACACATGAGAGCAGCTTTGCATGGTCCTCAGAATAAGAGTGGCTTCCCGAAATGGACTAACGTGGAGCAAAGCAATGGTGGAAGAGAAAGAGGAGGCAATGGAGAGATGAGGACCGGAGGCTAGCCGTAGATGTTTGTGTTCATCTGACAACTCATCACACGTCATCGTGCCATACTACCAAGCTTAAAAGACTAAAGACTGTCCACAAGCCAAAATAAGCATGAATGTGTAAACATATCACATGGCAATGTGGTCAAAAATGGTATGGCTTCTGCAAAACACTAACTGGCTGTCTGTCATTTTTTTCCCTCACATTATAACATGTTTTTATCTCTGAAGTTTACCTTGCTTTTTTGTCATCTTCTAAAGGGAGTCACACCCTGGCTGGTGGCCTGAAAAGTGATTAATCTGGAGTTAGAGAGAGCGATTGTTGGTTTGCTTTATTGTAAAAAGGTCAGATCCTGACCTGGTCCACTGCAGCGCCTCCATATTTTACTTGGGTGACTCCCTGGCTCGCTTACCATGTCTGGACTATAATCATGAGATGAGCAGGAGGAAAGGGCAGCTGCTGCACTGGTCTTCAGTCCAGTCTCGAGTGAAGCGGATAGATCGGCATCTTTGGCCCAAATGCACTTGCTTGGACCTCACAATTTCTTTGGATGGATGTGGCAAATGGGCAAGGGTTCCTCCTCCCCTCCCTCCATCTGGAACGCTATAGACTGTAGCAGGAGGCTACAAGTGACCTACTGAGAACAAGATGGCTTTTCTTTAAAAACTTTTTATTTTTTATTTTTGTTGACAGTTTGATTTGATTTGATTTATTTGATTTTATTATAGCCTTTGGTGCCTCAAGCTTTTTTTATTGTTCATTCCCTTACTGTAAAATTGTACCTTTTTTCTGTATGAACTAATGTTTCGTACTGAGTACAGTACTGCAGGTGATTTTAACAACTGAAGCACGTGCTGTTCAAAGAGTTAAAGCAGTTGAGGGCACTGGAGCAGTTTCTTTGTTTTTGAAGGGCTAAGTGCGTTTTCCGGGTGTCAAACAGAATCGCCTGCCGAAGGGAAGTTATTTACAGGGTTGTTTTGCCTCTCAAGGATCACATGCCTCTGTGCTGAAGCTATCCGTTTTAATAATGTCTCTCCAAATGACGTTCTGGTTCTTTATTATTTGTTCCAAACCAATTTGTGTAGAATGGAGGCTCATGTAAATATTTCCAATCACAAAAATTCCAGCAGTGTAGAAAGCTTCTTTGTCTGTAAGCCCAATCTAACATTGTCTTACAGCAGTGTCGTGTACAACAGATAACCATGAGTGCCGTCACATTCCAGAGCCATTGGAAAACAACCTGGTCATTTTGCGATAGCAATTTGATTACATTTCAGTCACTTAAATTTAAACTATACACATATATATATATATATATATATATGTGTTTGTTTGTTTGTTGTTTGAGGAGCCCAAGGAGATTAGGGGCAGAAGCATATATATCTCCAGATTCAGTCCATGAACCTGACAGCTTCATCTCAGCTTGAACTGCCTGTGACTGAGCAGCATCTAAGCTAGTGTACTGGAATAGTTTTTCGGGGGGCTCTGTTGGGCATTTTATTTTCTGAAGCAACCATGAGGCAGATTGGTTGTTTTTTTTTATTTGTTGTTGTTTTTGTTTGTACATACAGTTTATATCAACTGACAAATCTGCATTCACTTTTATACTTTTAAGTAAGGCAGCGTTCATTTTTTACTTAAGCTTATTGCTGTCGAAAGAGGCATTCCTGGTAATGTGTGGTAGCTTTGAAGGTCTGTATACCTTACAGTATTATAGTTCTGCACTGAGACGCAATGCCAACTAAGGATTGATATAAGGATGTTTTACTGTCCGGTCTCCACTCGTGTACCTTTAACATTTTTACATTAAATTGTACTGCACAGTTCATGTTATGTGAGGCCACTTGCTTTCAGTTCATTATGCATTAGACAGCCATCATGTTCACGCTGTTACTCCGTCAAAACTGGATCAGTAAGCAAGAACATGCAGTATTCCCATGCTACATGTAATATAGCCCCGCCCCTTCATCATTCTTGTTACAATGAATGTAGATTAATATATGTATAGTGGACTATGCGTGTGCAGTTAAATATTTGCTCATTTGATGAAAAGTGCAATTTATACTTCTCTTGTATGTATTGACATGTGAACCATAATCAGTATACGAATGCAAATCAATGTCAGTTATACACATTTATTGTAGGTTATATGGATATACTTTAATCTCTTCTACAGCAGCACTGGGGATTCAATACAAATACAAACAGAATTTTGACTTTGTTTCTGTTACAGGCTTTCATTAATTGTTAATACAGCAGTCACATTGTTTATAAAGCCATCTTCAGATCGTTTCTTAAATCTGATATGTATTGAAGTTTGTCTCCATTTATTGTTTTTTACACTTAATGAAACAATACTGTTTGTCAAACTGTTAGTTATTACATTTCATTTTGAGTGCATGAGAGCCAAATGCATATTTTCAATAGTTGCATCAAATATTTTTACACTTTCATCATTGGTGCTGTATTTTTTGTTGTTTATTGTCAAAATGTTTTGAGAATTCCATGTTTCATACAGCATTATCTTTGAGCTGGATATTTTGTCTGATTTTCTTTATCTTGTGTTCGTTTAAGGTGATTATTCCTATGTTACAGCGGTTTGTTTTGTTACAAAACAAGTTAAGCCCGATAACTTCAAAGATAAAGCAGTAGACAAAAACAATTAGCAGGGACAGGTGTGGGGGCTTAAACCTGTACAAAGACACTAAATTACAGTTAGTGACGTGTCAGTGATTGTTGTAAATTATGCATAACACAGTGAGGTAGAATTTGGTAACATGTTACTTAAACCCTGCTACATAGTGTAATCATACCAGAAACATGTAGTGGTAGACGCCACATTGTCACATTGAGTTTTCATAATAGATTGTGTTAGGGCTGTGTTACTAGTATTTGTCATTACAGCAGCCATAAAGTCTGATATCATGACAGCTTATGCCACATGATATTTTTCTGTGTACTCTAGTTAGTCTTCAGGATATAAATCATTACAGTATCTGTCATGACAGATATGTTACAAATTAATGGACACAATTTATCATGACAGCATATTACCATTACATGTTCCTGGAATGGTTATTTTAAGGTTCGAACATTCAAAGTAGTGTTACCTAGCATTTTTATGGATCCAGTAAATAAGCAGAATCAGACTTTATGGACATGCATCTGTTCTTATTCAAATATCACCTTCCCCATCCTGTTAAGAAATGTGTATTTTTGACACTTAACTGGCATTCTCTCTCTTGTTTTATATTTGTTTTACGTTTTTGTATAATGGATTTTTTTATTCATTTTCAGAAAGAAAAAAAACTGCTTCACATTGTTAACAAGTGTCCATAAATGGCTCAAGGCACTTCATTCATTTCAAACACATTTTATGTGATAATAGTGTTGGAGCCAAATAAATTCACTTGTTTTTCTCCAAATGCTTGCAGCAGCGGTTTTCATTCCTTAGCTGGAGTAAGGCTTTTTTTTACAATTACAGAGCAGTGAACTTTGTGCTATGCTAGTTCCGCAACTCTCACACTGACTGCATTAGCCCATGGGAACACACACACACACACACATAAATGATCTTTACGTATGCAAATTAAAAGTGAAAACTTTAAAAGTTTCGTGGCATAGAGCGGCTAGTCTGATATATACAATGATCAGCCTTTAAACCACTGAAATGTGAAGTGAATAACGTTGACTTATCCCAATGACACCTGTCAAGAGGAATATATTCGTCAGAAAGTGAACAGTTGAATTAGATGTGTGCATGTAAATAGATATGAGTGTGTGAGCAATGTCCCTGCCTTGCGCCCACAGACCCCAGGATATGCTCCAGAAAATGAATAAATTAATACGTTTTGATGACTAGACCTGGTCAGAGCAAGTCTCGTGGGTGTTCTTTGTATACAGTGGTGAGTCAGTATACAGTGAGGGGAAAGAGGTTGCCCTACACTGCACTGAAGAAGGCAAGCCAGCTGAAGACCCTGTTTTGGGGTTCTGGCATTCATGTGTATGTTGCTTTCACATGTACCACCTCCATAAATAATGTTTCAGACCATGAACACTCTTTCTGTATTCCCTAATGGCCTCTTTCTCCAGGATAATGTGTCCTGCCACATTGCAAAAATTGTATATAGGAATTGTTTGAGGAACAGTTCAAATTGGCCTCTAAATTTCGACAGAACAACTGGAATATTTCATTCAAACCTTAGAGGCCCCACACCAAAGCTTACATGACTCAAAGAATCTGCTGCTAAATTGGGTGCCAAATTATATAGCACACCTCGTTTGGAGTCCCTGACTTGATGGGTCAAAGCTGTTTTGGTGACATGATAGGGAACTGTTCAATATTAGGCAGGTGGTTTTCATTTTAAGGCTGTATATATATATAAATACAGTACTGTGCTAAAGTCTTAGGCACTTCAGAAAATTATGCTTAATAGCTGCTTACTACTGGGCAGTAGTGTTAGACTAGTGTTAAAGCACTTAAATTAAAGTGAACATTTGTCATACGTGAACACACCACAGCACACAGTGTGAACAGCACAAAATACTTCTTCTGCATTTAACCCATTCACCAAGT
>JBBPDB010000011.1:13489384-13501630 GCA_037974465.1 Brachypetersius altus
AAACCTGGTACCGTAACATTTTTTCTTTTAGGTACCGTACTTGGTACCGAAGAACCGGGACTTTTGACAACACTAGTACTGACTATACGGGTGAGCAAAAAGTGCCATACTGCTATACTGCTATAATAATTTATTTAGACCCCCTAAACCACAAACAGCTACAGAAGTATTGTCTTATGTAAGTATTTGTATTTTTTTTATTCTTGGAGCAGGTGAAATGTTTAAGAATGTATGTTATTTAGGAATCAAATGTGTTCAGAAATGGGATGCAGTATTTATCTGTTTGCTAAAAGACACAGGGCTAAGAGTGCAGGTTAATATAAAAAACCTTTGCAGTTAATAAATTCTTTTCTAGGTCTGGCCTGAAGTTACAGATCCTGAAAAATTTGTCTTTGAAGATGTTGCCATTGCTACATATCTCCTGGTAGGTTTATTTTAAAAGAAGTCTCTGTTTCTGCACTGTTTTACTTTTATATGTTTACTCTTGTAAATGCAAGATGACATACAATGTAACACATGAACTATTTCTATATGAACATAATCACTATTTCTAAAAGATGTAGTGTACAGAGGACTATAAATGATCTGTTCTTTGGTTTGTATTTTCTAATAGAAGACATTAGGCGAGTCCATCAGCAGTGAACAATTTTCATATTCTTTACTAAGTCACTACATTATTGTCTGCTCATTAAAATGTTTATGTTCAGGAAATCATTAAATGGATTTGTCCTTGCACAGGTTTTGTGGGGTGAAGAGCGGGCTGCAAAAGGAGTAACGGCCAAACAGTCTTTTGTGGACCTTGGCTGTGGGAACGGTCTACTAGTGCATATATTAAGCAATGAAGGGGTAAATTACATTACATTACATTCATTTGTACAATGCGTTTATCCAAAGCGTCTTACAATACAAGAAAACGCTTGTTTCAGGACATTTCATTTCCTGCGGTATAAAACTTTTGCACCCGAAGTCCAGTCTGTGAATGACCTTTGTCACTAAGGTCTTCTAATCTGCTAATATTCATCCACCATTCAAATCAATGACATACTTCACTGAGGTGAAGACGATAATAAAGCCACAGGGCTTATCCCCCACCATTTTAATCATGCAGCGGATTGGAAATTAAACCCTCTCCCCTTCACAGCCACATTCACACTCAGACAGTGAAATGGAATTATGAAGTGTAACCATGATGCACCTGATGTCCTGTGCTGATTAAAGTGACTGATTTTGTCAGCTAAGGCAGTAACAGGCTCCTGTTTTACAGCACCCTGGAAAAGGTATCGATGTACGCAAGCGGAAAATCTGGGATATGTATGGGCCCAACACACACCTAGAGGTAAGAGAAGGCTATAGATGCTTCCATTTCTCTGCCATCTGAGTGAATATGCCGATACTTTTTATCAGAAGGGTGAGCAGGTGCATATGTACTTAACTAGCTTCAAATAATGTTTACTATTATTGCAATACACAGGGCTCCAGAAGGCGACTAAAATGGCCACTAGATTATTCATTTTGCGACAATTTTTTTTTTTCATTTCAGTCGCCAGAGGAGATCATCTCTCTGAACCAAGAGGAATGAAAATAACTAAGTATAAGTAAAGTGACCACTCATAACAATGAGCCGTTCTTATTACACTATCATACACTAGTTTTGAGAATTTCGACTCTTTTTAATAAGTCGTATCATTTGGATCAAATCACTAAGAAGATCCGGCTACTTTGGCTCCCAAATGCATAGACAGACAGGGAAGACGCCGAATTCCCGGTGTTCCCAGTTCACACCATACGTCGGCGCGTGGCCGTACTTCATGTGGCCATACTGGAAGTGGCGAAAGCATCACGTAAATACAGGTAGATGAGGTTTTCTGATAAAGACACTATCACCAGGCCTGAACTGGGACCAAAAATCAGCTCAGGCATTTTGACCAAGACCGGCCCACCAGGCTGTCGTTTCCGGAGGGGGGCTGACGGCCGACCCAATATGCTTGATGCCAGTCCAGCCTTGAATATCACTACAGTGGCTAGGTGTTAAATATATACAGGACAGGATCTAAAATCCCTGAAACAGAACTGTCTTACAGTTTTTCTGTGTTGCCACTCTGTAATTTAAGTGTTCATTCTGGCAATGAGATGCAGTCTTAGTTTGTGGAAGGCTCACACAACTAAAGTACTGTGGCCCGGACAAACTGATTGACCAAAGATACACTGACTGCTTGCCCTGATGTTGACTGTCGGATAAGACGCTCTGCTACTTTGACCACCTTGACTGTCCCCTCAGAAGGAATCATTAAGCCTCCACTGTGTTTCAATGACAGCAAGTGCTAGCTTTGACCATATGATGGCAGTTTAGCATCTGTTGGCAAACTACCACAGCACACATCACAGAACACAGATGTGTCAAAATGTGTCAAATGACAATTTGTGAGATTATATTTGGCCATTATAAAATCCAATATTATAGTGCTTACGTTTAGACAAAACATTGTTTGGAGGCTGACTTGAACACAGGAATGCATAGCTTTGCTAGCTTAGCCTGTCTTAGCTAAGGTGTATAAAATGGGATGTCAAAATGGCCAAAACAATTGTTCAGATTTACCATGTTTTATCTTGGCAATAATTTAGTCCATGTCATGATTTATTTGTTTTGTTTTAACGCTCTTTACATGCGGTAAGACTGAAGATTTATTATGTATTTATTATGTATATTATGCATTTATTCTTGACAGACATTTTGGCTCCTAAAAAACCATTTGGCTCCTGAGGTTTTTATTTTGCCTGGAGCCCTGAATACACTTTCAGTGCTGTGAAAAGTTATTTGCCCCCTTCCTGATTTCTGAATAGTTTTGCATGTTTGTCACACTTACATGTCATCATCAAATTAATTTTAATATTGGAGAAAGATAACCATGTAAATATAATATAGATTAAATGATGATTTCATATATGAATCCTTTGTTAATTATTAATCCATATCCATCCACTGTATGTCGCTTGGACCCTTTGTTGGATTAGTGGGTAGCACTGTTGCCTCATACCTCTAGGGTTGGGGGTTTGAATCCAGGTCCTTGTGTGTGTGTGTGTGTGTGTGTGTGTGTGTGTGTGTGTGTTTGTTTATGTGTGTGGTTCGTTCTCCTCGTGGTGGCATGGATTTCCTTTGGGGTCTGCGGTTTCTCACACAGTCCAAAGACATGCATGTCAGGTGAATTGAGGGTTCTAAGTTGACAGTAGGCGTGTGTGCGCATGTGTGTGTGTTGTCACAGGCTTGGGCCCTGCCCAAGGTGAGTCCCTGCCTCACGCCTATTGACCCGGGAATGGGCTCCGGATACCCGTGACCCTACCCTTACGAAGATTCACTATGGTTTTCTATGGTTTTAATGCAGTTTTTTGGGGTACCATAGTTTTACTATGGCTTATCCATAGCACTTCATGGTAGCTGTGGTTCTACCATAGTTTTCATATACATATACCACTTCATAGTTACCCAAAAAAACATCAAAACCCTGGTTATTTAATCATAGTAAACCATGGTTAATTTTTTTTGTAAGGGTAGTAAGGATTAAGTGCTTACAGAAAATGAATGTATGTTGAGTTGACTTGTACCAGCTAAGCAATGAACAGCCATCTAGTCAAGCTTTAAACTCACAGGAGACTCTATTGTAAGCAGGATTTCTGAATTAGATAGTTTAAGATACAACAACAAATCAAGTCAACAAATCAACGACAGGCGACAAATCGGGTCTGTCAAATAGGAAAGGAACTAAGAAGCATCACTTTTGGGCAGTCCTTTTGACAAATGTCCAGATAAAAGGAAAAATGCTGCTTTGTTAAACATGCCCAAAATTATCACCTGATAAAACATTTGCCACTATGAGGAAACATTACCTAGTTCACTGAAAAACACCCAGAATAGATTGTGAGTCTGCACTGGGCCTGTAACCTGTCATCTCTGCATTGTGTTTAAATTAAGATGAGATCATAAAACCCATATATATTTGTATGGCACTGGTCTGATTCTGTTTGTTTGGCTTTTTATTTTTTTAACGTCTTGAAGGATAAAACATTTTGTAGTTGCATGCTATTTGAGTGGAAAGTAATTGGAGGATGAGCTGCCATAGAAACAAGGATGTGCACGCTTTGCTAGAGTATATCTCGGTGCCAGAAACGGCTAAGCTGCTAGAAGATGCCTTGTCTGATTTCACGTGTTTTACAGGCAGACACGTGTTAGCCTTCAAACACGCAGGGATGTTAATGCTATTGGTAAAGTCCCTGAAAGATGAGAACTGGCTGTGACTAATCCTTGGAGAAAACATCAAATATGTGTGCAAGGCTAAGAAAGGAAAATAGACGTCTAGCTAAGAGCTACACTATTATTGCTGGACTTTTCAGCAGAGAGATACAGATAATTATTCACCCATTTTTCTGAATTCGCATTCTTCTAAAGGCTGTTTGGCCTTGTGCAACTGTTTCATTTTAATGAGCAAAATGTTTTTTTTCAGGCAAGCTCTGTTTCAAATGAGTTGCACTGTTAGCATGAGCGATTAATTGTCCCCCGGATGTCCAAGATTACAAGACTAGTCCTTGTAACAAGGAAACAGCCAAAGAAAATTCTCTCTCTCTCTCTCTCTCGCGCGCGCTCTCTCTCTCTCTCTCTCTCTCGCTCTCTCTCTCTCTCTCTCTCTCTCTCTCTCTCTCTCACGTTCCAAGAGCACGAAAATCGAGTCGTCATCACGCAACTTTCATTAAAGTTTTCTGTAACATTTACAGACAACATGACGATTAAACAAAACAAAGGCTGATACCTTAAATTTTCTGGTAAATTTACGAGTACAACTCCCAGCAGTGCTAGCGCTGTTAGCTAGCGGAGCCGTTTCAGATCCAGAGCGCCGGTTCTGTTACTGTACTTTAACACCAACTTGCAGGTTCTACAGGTCTCCGTTCTGTTTGTGTTTGAGTGAAGTATTTCCAAACATGTGATGTGTGTCTGTCATCTCCACTGCATGTCTCTGGTCTTGTTCTGGTCTTGTGCTTAGATTCCCCTTGCGCCCATTGTACTGCCCCTTTTATGAATGGACTAAAATAATTGGTTAAACCAAGGAATGTGTGTAAGCATAAGCCAATCAGAGGCAGAGATTGCATTGTGTACACAAGCGAGGGCAGAGAGAGAGGAAAAGACACACGACTTTTGTGTTAATGCCCTTTTGTACAGTGTACACTGAACTGCTGTCTTCCGCCAAAATAAAATCACTCCAGATCCTCAGGAGACCTTCTGGACTGCAGCTGCCAGAGATGCATCACAGGGCAGCAGCCAATCAGCAGCAAGGAGAATTAAATAACTCTCGATTTGGCTACTTTCAAACCTGTTCTCTGAACAGTACCAAATAATAGTTATTTTTGATATGGAATTGTAACTGAATTTACATCCATATTTATGTTACAAAAATTAGTAAATTATATTTTTCTTAATGATTTAGCACTAAAATCATTAAAATCCTCGCTAAAATATATTGCCACAAAAAAAAAAGCTGTTACGTCCAGGCCTCGTTCTTGCACTTGGTTTTGTATGTGTGGGCGCCGCGCTTAGCAAGGCAATTAGATGCTGAGATTCTGTTTATCCCCACATATCATCATACAAAATGTTCAATTAGCTCAGAGACTGACATTTCAGTTGTAAATACAGTGTGAAAAGAACATGTGCATTTCCATTTCATCTTGACCTTAAAAGTACAATGATGTAATGACTGTAATAGCCAGTAGTCATGCATGTTTGTTGCATAAAAAGGCTTTTTCTATGGTGACCTTTCTTTTATATCTCAGCATAACGTTTCTTTTAGAAATAAATACTTCACTGTAAATTACTTTACTGCAAATTTCATTAATGATTCTGTTGTAATTAATACTGCAATTACATCTAACCAGAGGTTTAGATTTGTGTGCCTTTTAACATGAGACTAGTTTGCATTGACCAGTAGGCATCTACTTTTTTTTTTTTTTTTATTAAATTGCTTAGTCATACAATGAATATTTTTTCACCATCTGATTCGAACAGTTTTTTTAAATGTACTCTCCTCACTAGAAAACAAGACTTGAAACATCCCCAGAGCTGTATTATTTATAGTGTTTGCCTTGAACGAAGGCACAGGGTTATTCAGTTCCGTGCCTGATGGGAATTGCTGGGCTTTTAGGATGAGCGGTCATGTTCTGTCAGAGTCCCTGTAGTGATGAAACATCACTAAAACACATGGTGTGTCCATCTGCACAGATACAGCTCGCGTTGTCATGGGTGGTGGGAGGAAATGGCACATCATCCATCTGTAATTTTGTTCTCTAGGTTCTCAACAGCCTTGTTAATTTACTGATGTGATTAATGACAATTACATACTTGCTTAAGTACATTCAATTCAGTGTTTTTTTATTGTTTTTAAAAAGTTGTAGTATTACATGCTGTATTGTTTATAATTACATAAGTTATAAGGTTTGTGTTAGAAACAATATTCAGTCAAACCCTAATAGTTTATTGCTTAAGAACAAAATCATTGAAAGTCAGATTCAGATTTTATTTGTCACATACTCCATCATACATGGTACGACATTTAATAAAATGTTTTTTGTGACGACCTTAACAGTGTATAAGTATAAAATAGTAAGAACAATTGAAACAGTATGCCGGTAGGATAAAGTGCAGGCGCGTTAACAACAACACACATAGGAATGTATGATATACATATATGTAGTAGACCAATAGAAATGAGTATCTCTATCGTACCTGGTAGGTGGTGGTGTCATGTTGACCGAAAGGAAAAAAACTGAGAGAAAGATTAAAAAATAGTAAAATAATCCAAAAGAATGAAACGTAGCACCGTAGCCGACCCCACCGGCGCTGGAAGATGCTACTCAGTAGGTTAGTTCTCGTTTAACTCAGTGTAACATTACAAATGTAGAATTAATTGTAAGCATTTAGCCTTGAATGACCAAAAATAAACTAAAGACAGTTATGATGCACATTTTCAGAATGTTTTCTAGTGCTGTAACTATCAAGTAGTAACAGAATAAATACCAGTTATTTTTAAAGTGTTATTATGGAAGATTCATTTTTCTCACTTTTTGAAATAAGAGGTTATTACAGAATGTAATGTTTTACAATGTGCCATTCACTCCCCATTCCATGCAGTCTGTAAATGCTAAATAAGTTACATTTTAGCAGTTCATCAGACGTTATAAGTGATGTTTCAACATGTCTTACATTTTTTTTACTGAGGCACTAGGCACTCTTGCAGACAGTAAAAAAACAGTCTCTTTATAAAAAGGAGCAAAAGAAGCTAGAAAATATAAATTATGTTAAAATATAAGACTAATAAAATACAAGAAGAAGCACAGAATATTGGCCCTCTAATGACTGTGTACTTAGATTGAAAAATAAACTTTACAAATACATTTAAGTGAATGGAAACATAGTATTCAAAAAGATTATTGTCTTATCTGGTTTGTGCTGTAAGAGATCAGTAGATCGTTTTAAAATATACATTTTCATCATACAGATTGCCAAGTCATCCTTTCTTACTCCTAAAAGCAAAATTTTAAACAAATTAATCATGACAGCCCTGATCCCTTTATAGTCGTTTATATCCAGTTATTATATTCAGATGTCAGTGTTTAGTACTGAAATGGTAAAAGGATGCCTATCTTACAGCAGACTCTGACGACCAGATCAAGAAACTTTGATGCACCGTTGTTACTAAAAAAAAACTGTTTCCTTTTAAGCCATGAACCCCTTAAATAGACTCTTGAAGCGGATCAGCTTGTTCCTTTTCCATTTTCAGTTGGAGACGGGTGACTCTCGATGTCATTACACCTTTGGCCGCTGATAATGAAATGCACTGGGTGCTCTTGTCTATTTCAGGAAAAGGCAATCACGCCCAGCACAAACTTCCTCTTCCCTGAGACGGACTGGCTGATTGGAAATCACTCGGATGAGCTGACGCCATGGATCCCCGTTATAGCGGCCAGGCAAGTCATCAGCACTGGCAAATCAGTACAAGTGCTGAAGAGCCACCTGATCTCCAGTAAATGACTGTGACTGGGTTTGAGGACTTGCTATTGCTCTTTTGCTGGTCGTCGATTACTCCAGGTCTGTGGCTGTAACCGCTAGACTGCCTTTTCTGCAGAACTGATATTATTTTAAAGAAAATCATCACCACAGAAGTCATACATATATCTGTACCCTGAGGCAACAGACTTCCATGTTACTGTTAATAATCTTTTATCATAAAAGCAGAGGAATATGTGTGAGATATAAAGTTGATATACAAAGTGTTGTATGAAGATAATTAGCTGGTTCACAGGAGGTTCTTTCTAATAGTAGCGTTATATCATCTATGGTATATATTTTATTCACTATATCCAATTTAATGCATATTAGACACTAGGTGGAGTTATTTAGCTTGCCATCAGCATCATATCTTGGCTTGTACCGTTGTTTGAAACTTGGCAGTGGAAGTAAGCAGACTTGCTCCAGACAGTTGAAATATGCCTTTTTCTTCTGGGTCCATATGTTGTCTAGTCATTACATAAATTACATTCTTTTTTTTTTCTAGTTCGATTGTGACATTGTACAAATCTTGTAAGTGTTCCTTGGAGATGAACTAAATAAATAAACTGAATAAAGAGTTAGTGTGGGCTCCGAAGCACGAGGCGATGCCTCACTATTTCCAGCTAAAATAAAAAACGGAAAATAAAAAAATCTCAAATATGCAAAAATTTTTCCACTATTTTATTAGACAGCTGCAAGTCCTCAGACCTAGTTAGACTAAACATTTCCTGATGCCGTTTAAGGGATGTTAAGAGTTGTTCCAAAATGCATGATTCCACAGATCGTCCTACTCTTGTCGCTACTTTGTGCTCCCCTGCTGCTTCTTTGACTTCTATGGCAAATACCAGCGCCGGCAGTGTAAGAAGTCTCAGTACAGAGAGTACATAGACTTCATCTCTGAGGTCAGTGGGTCATGTGGCTTCCAAACAGAAGAAGACTGCCTGAGGATCCCCTCCACCAAACGGGTGAGCTAACCCTTCCCCTCTCTTGACTTTATCACAGAATGGTCTTTGAATTATTTAGTCTTAGTGTTCTAATCATTCTTCTCTGTAAGACTTGGATCATGGCAAGGGCAAGATCCTGAAAACAATTAGCCAATTAAATATTGCCAAATCTTTCACACTTTCACAGTTTTGGTGTAGAATGATATCTTTAAAGTAGATGCAATTCACCTACAGATGAGCAAATTGATTTGTGAGGAACTGAAATCTTCAGATATTTTTCCTATATTCTGGAATGCCAGAGTGTACGTTCACTTTATTTCTGAACACACATTGTAAAGCGTAGTGTACTATTCAAACTGTATCAGATGTGCCGTCAGAAAAACGTAGGCTGCCCTGCCGGTGCTGGAATTGTGTAAATTAATGTGAAAGTGAGGACAAGAAGTGCTTGTCTGAAACAGAGTCCAGAATTTCAACACATTGTGTCTTGTCTTTTCGCAGGTATGCTTAATTGGGAAGAGTAGGTGTTATGAAGAGGCTGAAGAAGAGCAAGCAGAAGTGAGGAGAACAGACTACATCAGGGGACGGCAAGCCTCATGCACAAGATCAACTAATGTCACTCAGAAAGACCGCAGCAGACACAATCACCATGGCGATGGAGAGGAGATCTGTGAACTAGGATGTGAATGGGGAAACGGCTTCCAGCCCAGGGAGAAAACAGAGACAGTGAGAAACTGCGCGGCGCTCCCTCGAGATCTGGTAGATTGTGTGGTCCTGAAGGTAGCCGAGGCCTTGCTGGGGCTCAGTGCAGAGGCGGGAGAGGAGGAGAACACCTCCACTTTGAGGGATACCAATAAGTGGAATGCTGGAGGTGAGAGGACCGTGACATGCTTTTTACTGAGAAGTGTGAGTCATAAGTTGTGTGTGGTAGTTTTAGGGTGATGTTTACAGGGGCTAGTAAAGTGGATTTTATGGAGATTTAAGGAGGCAGATTTTTCATAACTGAGTTTCTAGTTTTCTTACCTTTGAGTGACAGTTTAAGTGCTGAATTTAAGGACCCATATCATGGAAAACCCTATTTGTTTCTGTTTTTGAAATAAGTTATATGTATTATATAAACACTGTTGACACCGTAGTTAATACAGTCCATATATGGAAATTAAGCTGCAAAACAACTCCATTTGATAGCTTTATCTATAACATTACAGCCACTAATGCTAAATAATATTGTCTCATTAAAATGGCACCTGTCAGTGAGTAGGTCTTATCAGGCAGTGGGTATGTGTGCATTGATGAGATGGCACTAGGATGCATCATGGTAAGAGGGCCAGTTGGTGGAGGCAGTGTGATGCTGTGGGCAACGTTCTACTGGGAAACCTTGGATCCTGGCATTCATGAAGACGTTAATTTGCTACATACCAGCTACCTTCAAGATTCATTTATTTATCACATAGTTAAACAACACACAGTGAAAAAGTATGATGAACCGCTCCTTTTAAGTGATTATGCAACATTATAAAATATGAACAAATGATAAAACTAATCTAAATAAGAGTAAGACAACTTAAACAAGTAACACAAGTTAAAGGTGAAATATGAAAGCTAAATTAAAGTAGTTTATGTTGCAAGTTATGTGTGGAGCAACAAGCTGGTAGACTTACAATGTGCAAGTGGGATGCTAAAGTGCAGTAAGGACCCACATCTTGGAAATCCTGGTATTGCAGCTACCAGATATGAAATATGACTATGATATGACACCATGAGGTGCTGTATCAGTCCCTTAAAGGACAGAAGGTGGAGGGGGGGCCTGTTCTGGTTCAGGAGACGAGGAGGATTAAATCTCCTCTTGAGTCTCTCTGTTTTGGCCATGATCGTGCAGAACCTTGTGCCTGATTGCAGAAGTTGGAACCTGATTGCAGAAGTTACTGGGGTGGGATGAGTCCTTAGGGATCCGAGCTGCTCTGGACCTACATCTCCTAACATTATTGCTGACTAACACTTCCCTCTCATTGCCAAAATATGCTCTAATGGCAGTTGCCTCGTTCAGCAGGAGAATGTGTCCTGCCACAGTGTAAATACTGTTTTTGAAATGGTTTGCGGAAACACGACAGATTTCATGGTGTCGATTTGGCCTCCAGATTCCAGATCTCAGTCCGTCTGAGCATCTGTCGGAGGTGCAGGACAAACTGGTCTGATCTGTGGAGGCCCTACCTCACAACTCACAGGATTTAAAGGCTCTGCAGCACATCTTCAGAGATCATGTGTGCAGCTGTTTTTAAGGGTGTACCCGATCGCTGTATATCCACATGCGCAGGTTACAGCAGTCTTGGCTCCCCGGGTGCTGTGTTCCTGTCTGCCCGCTGCTTCACTTGGTGAATGAGTTAAATGCAGAGGAATAATTTCACACTGCTCACACTCTGTACTGTGGTGTGTTGACGAATGTCAAAAATGGTCACTTTACACTTTGATATAAGGAGTGTTTTTGAGGGAGCCACAATACGTGGCAGCCAACCAGAATAGATGACTACACAAAAGCAAAAACAGCCCGTTAATTCCAAAGGATGAAGAAAAGTTGAAAATGTGTTAAAAAAAAATGACTGTGACCGTTTTTGGAGAAAGGGAATCAAGTGCAAAAAATTTAATGAGGGTTTAAGAAAAGTAGATTCATATAAATTGTGGTTTATAGAAACCTGCTTAACCTGCTTGCATTCTGAGAGCATGCATGTACATGGACTGATACCTGTTCAATTATAGCCCACTCTTGTTCATCAAACATTTGTGCAAAAACATTTAAGGCTACTTAAAGGGACATGGATCAAGGTTATCTTGCAGCTGTTTACACGTATATAGTAAAATAAGACACATTTCTACATGGGCCGCGGTACAACATGCATCAAATTATAAGTACAACATGCAGAACAAAAGTAACACTAAATAACATTCCAGCAGTATAACAAATAGGGCCATGTGGTATTGAGGTACACATATTTAAATGAAGATGTCTGAGAATCACTGTAGGAAGTATGCAGGAAATCAATCATTACATGGAAAATATAGCAGCCTTGTTTCAGTGTTACCACATCTTGCATTATAGTGAAAGTGAAAGTGACCATTTGTCATACGTGAACACACCACAGCACATAGTGTGAACAGCACGAAATACTTCCTCTGCATTTAACCCATTCACCAAGTGAAGCAGGGGGCAGCTACGAACACAGC